>DWLH01002540.1:0-10675 GCA_018249795.1 Heliconius telesiphe telesiphe | reverse complement strand
AGGAATAAAATATATGATATAATCAATGAAAGAATTTATTAATAAGTAATCTTTATTTTAGTATGTACTTAAGCTTTTTCAAATTAAACAATTGCAATATTAAATATTTATCATTTTTGTCTGGCGTCCCGAGACGCTTACGTTATTTTTTTTTTCGTTTTAGCTTCACACTGTATTCCGCACATAGCAGAGCAGATACAATGGACCTACAACCTTGTATTAAGACACTCACACTAGCTTCTCAGGTCCCCTTTGTCTTATCATGACGAGGTCACATTAAGACACTTCCGTTTTTCAATTTCCGACGAATTCTGATGTGGAGGCATTGCGTGTTGCATGGTGGAACACAACGCCGAGTTTTGCTTCGTTACCAGACTAAGGAAATGAAAATATTAAATATTTCATTCTTTCATTCAGATATAAGACCGTAATCAGAATAATAAAACGCAGAACAATATTAGGTCAGAAAAAAACAGTCGTCAGCTCAAGAACATGATGTTTCAGATTTAATAAATTATTTTTCCACAAGCTTAGTGCGTATTACACAAAGAAATGAAACTTTGCTCGTTCAGTGAACGTGATAAAATGCTGATGTAGATACTTAGAAACCAGAGGCCAAGGGCTGTTATTATGAAGGCATAAAATATTATAATTATAATTTAAGTTCTATTTTTGTCGCATTTGAAGAGTTCTTCAATATTTTAAACTCCTATTTATGAGGTCACTAAGACAGTAAAAAAAAGGGTTTATATATATTTTTTTCATTTTTGAAATGGTATTCTACTACTTATATAGAAAACGTATAAAAATTTGAACGTAGTGGGACTCGAACCCGCGCCTCCTGGAAACCGACCAGGAACTCTGACCACTAAGCCATACGTTCTCATCAAACCATACAATGTCATCAACGTCGAAATTTTTATACGCTTGTTAGAACTTATTTATGTTGTTAGCATCTCTGTAGGGAGATTTTTACAAATTTCCGCTACCCAAAGATAATTACTAAGAATTATCGTCTGGCAAGAGAGAATGCTATTTATTAAATATTTTTAAACATTTTTAAAGTGTTATTCCACACTTAGGAAAGAAAAATACTTATTTAGAAAACGTATTTTTAATTTTAACACTTTGACCTGGTCGGTTTCTAGGAGGCGCAGGTTCGAGTCCCGCTCCGTTCAAATTTTTATACGTTTTCTAAATAACTATTTTTCTTTCCTAAGTGGAATAACACTTTAAAAAATGGTTAAAATGTTTTTCTATTCTTAAGAAAGAAAAATATTTCTCAGAATGTTTAAATATTTGGAAACCGTCCAAGGCTCTGCACCAGGGTAGGTTTTAAAAGAACAGGTTTACACGTTCTATAAAGTGCAGTACTCATTTTTATTTAAGAATATTTATAATCGTTTCATTTCATTTATAAACGTTTCAATTATATATTATAATTTTATACATATACTAGCGACCCGCTCGCAGCTTCGCCCGCTTAAACCACAGAATTATTTACTTAATACACTAAAATTATGTTCGTATTTTAATATACCTATAATGTATGTTTGCAACGCACTTAAGATTTCCAATGTGAAAATTATTAAAACCTTAGGTCGCATTTTCATACCTCCCTTAAGAGAGATGCAACTGTCAATATATTAATTTCTTTAACAATGTAATAGAACTTGGTCAGTTTGTCTGTTTGTCTATGCTTTCACGATAATCTCAGAAAGGGCTTAACCGATTTAAGTGTACTTTTGTAATTTGGCTAACTTGCCTTATATATTTAGTATTAGTTTTATTTTAATCGGTTAACAGACCAAAACCAGATCCCGCCTATAGCATGGTTGGTAGAGGGAACTTAGTGTTAAAATACTGCGTATGATATGTGACTGACGTGCGAAATGAAAATATGATTAAATTACAATTCAATCCTCCAAGTGGGAATCGAACCCATAACGTCACGTTACAGGCACAACTTTGTGCCTCTGCGCCACGACGACCTTTAATATTTATACAGAATGGAAGCGTCAGCGCTCCTTTTACGGGGACAGTATAAAGGATAAAATATTTGAAGCCCATACTTAAAGAAGTTAATCAAGATACCTCAACAGTTTAGACGTAGGATTTTTTTTTTCATTTTACGATGTTTATCCATACCTATATTTCGTGTGACGCAGTTACGCATAGATACCAATAACGTAAACGTAAACAGTACAAAAATATTACTAAAATAACTTTTAGTAATATTTTTGTAGTAGTAAGTTGCTTAACAGCAACTTTGAACTTTGCCGTCAATACCTGCGACTTGATTTCGGAATGAGGCGTATGCGGCGGTTTCCCTTTGATAGGCTTATGTCTGTTTGCGTCTTTAATGACAAATAGCGTTTTATTTTAATATCAACGATAATATATAATTTACTTTGTAAGAAAAAATAACTTTTTTTGGGTTTTTTAAAATTGTATTAGGCTTTTATAGAGTAGTTAAAACTATGGTTTCATTTAAAGTGGTGCTGACAAAAACACTGTACAATTGAGCATATTTAATATTTATAGTGATTTTTTGGTGAATACATATCAATAGTTATTACAACACTTGCGAAAACAGCATATTTTAACCATTTTTTTTATTCTTATACTTTTGAAAAACTACCAACATTCTTATCGTTAATAAATTATTTTTTTCAAATTAAAAAATTGTCTAAGTTTTTCATCATAATGGCGCGAAAATATTCAAAATTAAAAGTTAAAAAATGTTGATTGAAAATAATTATACTGCAGGAGGATACCTGTTTTTTTACGATATAATTTAGAATAATATATTCTATAGAGGAATCACACCTTCCTCTTCACACTTTTTATTCTTTAACTATAATACGTAAATATATTTTTTAGAGATTACTCTGTACTAAGATGGCAGCTCTGTTGCCGCATTTACGCCCCTGATATATCGATATAAATAATAGAAATATAAATCATTGGAAAAAAAAGAAGGAAAGCAATTATATTGCATTTTTTTTTTTTCATCCTTATTCATTTTTCACACATTTTTCATTCATTTTACAGTCCCTTCCCATTTTATATTTCATACTAAACGTATTAATAAATTTACATACAATTCATTTGTTTTGAATAAAACATTAAGATTGATTCATAAAATATATTTGGTACTTCCTTAACATGATGATTTCATGTTTTTTTTTTATATACAAAGTTTTGATTAAGTTCTCTTGATAACTATATCTACTGTAAATGAATGTAATGTACCTACGTGCCTATGTTTAAAATGTATTGACATCACCACGTGATCTATCTAAACACAATATAAACTTTTATAAACTATAGCAACCAGCTCGTGGCTTCACCCGCTTAAATTTGTGAATTATTTGTTTGTTTCGGTACAGGGAATTACGTTCCTGTTTAAATAAATAATGTATGCTTGCAGCGCACTTAAGATTTCTAAAGTGAAAATTATTAAAACCATGGTGGCATTTTTGATTTTCATTAGAAAGATTATTATTGGGGGCAATTAAAAAAGTAATAGAACCAGAAACAATAATATTTATAAATTTTGTCTGTTTGTTGGTTTTTCTGTTAGTCGACGCTTATTTCAGAAACGACTTAAGCGATTTAAGGAGCTAAGACACGAGCGCGGTGCGGGAGCGGTAAGATCGGTTTAATTGTTTTTATTGTAACATTCGTCATATATGAATGGTGTAATGATTAAATAGCTGACATTTATAACTATTTATTTATATCCTCATAGAGAAATGATAGCTTTTTTGGGCACTGTAAATTTTTGTAGGAAAATAAATTTGATCAAAATACATTTACATTTATTTATTTTAAGATAAAAATTAAAATAACATATATTATCTTATATATTATATTGTAATAACATCTAATATATTTATAAAAATGAGACGGATTTTTTTGTTTAATAGCGCCCAATAGTTATTACAACGCATGCAAGGAAAGCTCATTTTAGAAAGTTGTCTCATTAGAATTATAAAAACTACCAACATTTTTATAGTGAATAAAATATTTTCTCAAATAAAAAAATAGTCTATGTTTTCCACCTGAAAAACACTAACACTAAATATATAGATACCACATTAGTATCGTTACTGTACTGGGAATAATAATTGAAAAAAATAGATATACTACGTACGGGATACCTTTTTTTTTGCACATTTTCCTTTGAAAATTAGTTATTGTGGCATAACTCTAACAACTGTTAGAGTTATGCCACAATAACTAATTTTCAAAGGAAAACTACACATGGTACCGTCAACTTTTTGTAGATATTGATGTCTTCTATAAAATTGTAATACATCACTTTGCTCTATTGTCAATAATTTTCACAGCGTACGCGATATAAGGTTTTTTTTAAAAATACTTATTTAGAAAACGTATAAAATTTTGAACGTAGCGGGACTCGAATCCGCGCCTCCTGGAAACCGACCGGGCGCTCTGACTACTAAGCCATGCGTTCTCATCAAGCTACGTCGAAATTCTTATACGCTTGTTACAACTTATTTATGTTTTTTAAACATTTTTAAAGTGTTATTCACATATATGTTGTTAGTATCTCTGTAGGGAGATTTTTACAAATTTCCGCTACCCAAAGATAATTATGTACTAAGAATTATCGTTTGGCAAGAGAGAATACTATTTTTTAAATATTATTAACCATTTTTAAAGCGGTGTTCCACACTTAGGAAAGAAAAATACTTATTTAGAAAACGTATATATATTTTTTTTGGTATTTTTTTACATGTTAATTTCAAGAATCAAGAATTTTCCGTATCGGTCTCGTAGTTTCGGGTCCTATTCAATTCAAATAAAGAAAAAAAATCTAATCTATTGTCTTAATAATTTTAGTGATATCGATGCACCTCCCCCTCACCCCCACAGAGTTACTCGCCACAGTGCGCGAGGCCAGACGGCACACACTCCGCATATTTTATTATTACATGATTTTCTTTAGATTGCTATTTTTAAATTCGTTATATTTTTTAAAAGGAATGTCCGTTTTTATTAATGTAAAAAGTATTTTACAGGTATTGAAATTATGTTTAATAAAATATCATTTAATGGGATAAGGATTAATGCAGAGGTGTGAATAATATAATATATGGTTTGATTATTGTCGGCACTTTTGTTAACTTATAAAATATAAAAAAATGGTTATATTGTCATAACTCACAGTAGTTGGACATACGGTATTACGGACTTTTTTATAGATATTGATGCGTTCTATAATACTGTAGAACATTGTTTTGTTCTATCGTTAATAGTATTCGTAGCGCACGCGATGATATAATTTTAAAGATCAATTTCTTCACACCTTGGGTTACATTATTGCATTTTTATTAGGGATCTCTATTTTTTTTTTGAAAATGTAATATAGCCTATGCTGGTCAGTGAAGATGCAGCTTTCTAATAGTGAAAACATTATTGAAATCGATCCGGTAGTTTTTGTGTGAAAACTATACAAACATACATACAAACATACATTCATACATACATACAAAAATGCAAATCTCTTTATAATATTAGTATAGAAGTATAGATAATCATAAAAAAACCGGTTACTCCGTTAACCGGACTCGCCAACCGAGACTTCCGTACCATTTTCAGAATGGCATGTCAACGGGAAATACACTTTATAAAAGTTGACATGAAAATAACACCAAATATAAGTTATAGTAGTGTTTTTCTTTATATAAATTTTCACTTTCCGCTATTTTTCTTTAACTGTGCTATAAAACGTTGCTCCGTACTAAATTTTAAGATTCTGATTTTACGGGAAGTAGTACCATGTAGGTTTTACTTTTCTTGCGCGTTTCGAAAATTTGCGAAAATTTGCCACAAAAACGATCTGATGTTGTATCAAGAGATACTACATATTTTGATTATGTTGCGTAGAAGTATGCTGTTTTCATAGGTCCAATGGATAGTAGACTCAGTATTTGATATGAATTTCAGCTTGATAGCTCCATGCGTTCCTGAGGAAAGGATCTTGACAGACGGACGGACGAACAACAAAGTGAACCTAGAGGGGTTCTGTTTTTTTCTTTCGAGATAAAGAACCCTAAAAATAAAAAAATGAGATTTTTTAGTAACTCTCAGGTTGTTATTCAAAGTAATTTTATCTCATATTGATTGTATTGCTTTTTTCTCAGAAAAATACGGTAAATTGTTGGAAGTAACCTCAACCACCATATTTCATATTTCAGTTTGTTAATCTGCCTGCCTAACTGTAGCTAAGTTACATACGTGTATATAATACAAAATTATAAATAAAATGATTTTTTTATTTTGTATCATAACATTACTTAAATTAAATAAATATAGGTATTCCAAGCAATCTCAAATTATTAATTTTAAGCGCAGATGGTATTTTCTTGCTCACACAAAACGTTTATTTCCTCAATTTTTACAATTATTTGGCTGTAAGTAAAAGTGTTAAAAAATGCACTACATCGTTCTTATATAAAATGATATAAACATAGTTAAAATATTTTATACTACTATTATATATGTTTTTAGGATTCCGTACTTTATTGAACGTTAGTCAGGACCATTTATCTCGAGTTCACGTAGAGGTGTCAAGCTTAAATTAATATTAAATATTAGGATCTCTAGTCCCTTGGAGCACATAAAAATCAAGCTTCTAAGTCAACGTAATTAAAAGATACGTATAATTATGCACTGTTTAATTTTTTTTTTTAATCTTTAAATTATGGCGTTTCGAGCGTGCCAGTTGAGCACATTTCATTTCGCCAATGTCACGTTGTATGGGAGACACACGGGGAAATTTGACCGGTAAAAGAAAAGATACCTATACAAAATTATAGAATACATGTAAAAAAGAGATCCAGTTAAATTACAGCCTTCACCTAAAACAAAACAAACACATATTTACAGGGTGTACAGTACATTAGGTTAGTAATATTTAATATTTTAAATAGGTGTTAGTTTAAAGTTTAATTTTGTTCTGTTTAATATATTTACATAAAAATTTACATAAAGGACTAAACACAAACATCAACAGACACTGAACATTTATAGGACGAGGGACTTTATGAGGAAGGATATCATATACAGGACGAGTTAACTTAGGACAAGAGAAAAGGATGTGGGAAGGGGAGCCGTCATCCAGGCCACATTCACACAGTGAGTGGTCCCTGACATTAATATGTATATTAATTTCAGATCCTCAAATATTGATAGACAAGACAAAAGGATATTCTTTAAATAATTTCGCAACAACAACCCTACTTGTGATCAGTTTGACTCAACATTTGCAACACTTTTAACTTTTTGTCTATCATTACACGCTCTCATCATCAATGACAAAAGAGAACCTATGTCCTCGACCTGCACATTTGATTTTCAATCTAGATTTAATTATGAATGGACACCTTTGGAGGTGAAAGAAACCGATCCTCGTATTACAGCACCTCTGCAGTATATGTGTGGATATTAAAAAAAAACAAACTAATTTTTTTAAATCATGCAGTCAATGTATGAGTGATTTATAGATAAAGATGAAATCGAATATATACAATATAGAGAATATGCAGATCGACTTTGCACTCCCAGCAAAGAATTTATTAAATTAATTTCAAATATCCAAGATATATCTAATAACATAGTTAAAAAAAATAAAGTGAAAGAAATAATTAAAACTGCGATATTTATATTAATTGATTTTCATTGTATTCCATGTGTTCTACATAAAAATAAATTAGTTGATTATATAATTGTAATCAACTAATTTATTTTTATACTGTGATTCGTTGTTTGATGTATATTTATTAAATATTGTAGATATATTAATAGGATATTGGCTGGGAGAAAGCAAATTGATGATGATAGTGATAAATTCCAAACAAATGCAAAGAAATAAAAATTAAAGAAATTTCTTTCTTAAAGAAGTAGACAAGGGCATAAAATAGGTTTTATTGTAATGTTTTTTTTTTATAATGTTTATAAATTTTCTATATAGATATGCTATTATTTGTTGTTTGTATTTTTATTTTTAGTTTTTGTATTTTATATTATAGAATATTAATAGTACAAGACTGGTAATAGTTATTAAGTGTTGTTGCTTGTTTTTAATTTCTTTTGGATATTTTTATTTTGACTGTATTTTATATAGTTTAATAATTGCTAGTATAAGAGTTGTAAGAGTTAAGTGTTTACTTGTTTTAAGTTTTATTAAGTGTTGTTGCTTGTTTTTAATTTCTTTTGGATATTTTTATTTTGACTGTATTTTATATAGTTTAATAATTGCTAGTATAAGAGTTGTAAGAGTTAAGTGTTTACTTGTTTTAAGTTTTATTTTCTTTTTTTTTAATTGTAAGGTATTTTAAATTATAATTGTCGGTATAGTAGTTTAGTATTAGAATGTTAGTTTAGGTTAAAAATGTAATGAGCGCTTCTTGCCTACAAACTCACGAGTTTGGCAAGATTATACATGTATTTACAATGTAAAAAATAGATAAATAAATAAATAATTAAAAAAAAAAGTCAATAAATGTTTTAAAAGCCACCTGATACATGAGGCTGATTTAAGAAATATATACTCTTATATGTTATTTGATGATGACAAAATTATAAGTTCGATAATTTATACTTTAATAAAAAGCAAACCGGTTGCGACGAAGAATGTTGTTAAATAATATTAAGTGTTTTTTTTTTTGAGTAACTCCTATAATTTGTCATTAAGGAAAATTGAGCAGTACTCAAGAGAATATTACACCAGGAAGAGAGGAATAACACAATAATTTTATTGAATAAAATGTGAAAAAAATCTTTACATATTGTGATTTTAAGCGATCAAATCTCATTTTGCCTATAAATCATATTATATAACCCTAAAATCTTATTGTTATAAATATATAGCCGCCATTTATAACAACGCTCGGAGGTGACATAAAAGATAGTTATATGGCGGCGTACAATGCTACAGTCGGATTTGTGAAATTAAATAAAAAGGAAACCAGACGAACAGGCAACCTCAAATTCAACGCACCAAGCAGTGACCCTGTAGTGGTCATCGCCAAGTGCCCACAAGTGATGCTGGAAGATGGAATGCTAGAGAAATTGCAGAGCCTCGATCACACTTTAAGATCAACATCATCGAGGGAATGGGAGATACCTAAGATACAGTGGGTTAACGAGGTTCCCGGATGCGGTAAAACAACCTTGTTCATTAAGCATTTTAGCACGGATAGGGACTTTATTACTACCAACACAATAGAATCAATGAACTTTGGGAGAAACTCGTTACGTATAGGAAATTTGGTTAATAGTAACATTCATCAATGTTGGTTAATGGGTTATATACTTCAGAAAAATACAAAAACGCCTAATTGTAGATGAAGCCCTGATGAATCACTTTGGAGCCATAGTGGGGGCTGCTAGAATCTCTGAAGTAGAAGAAATACTACTGGTTGGAGATATAAACCAACTTCCGTATATTGACCGAGACAATCTCTTTGACATGTTCTACCGTAGTCCATCACAAATTGTCAAAATCAACCAGGACCTATTGTGTACCCATAAAAGCCCCATGGACGTCGCCTATGCACTTCAAGTGAAAAACTTTGGTATATACTCTTCCAAAAAAGTAGTACACTCCCTCCGAATAGAAAATTTAAGAAATACACCAGCGCCACGAGACCTCAGGGAAACCCTCTACCTTACATTTACTCAAGAGGAGAAAATATCTTTAATCCACCAGGGATATGGGGTAAACATAGGTTCAGAATTGTTGACTATTCATGAAGCCCAAGGCCTGTCAAATGCGACGGTTATAGTAGTGAAAACAAAGTCGACGAAATTACAACTACATGACAGCGTTTCACACGCAATTGTAGCAATACCGCGTCACACAGCCAGATGTTCCTACAACAGCAGTGGTGAAGACGACGCAATAAAAAGGCTTATTCGGAAGGCAACAGAAGCGACGACAAAAGGTATTGTGGACTACAATTTAAAGATGGCCATAAAAGATAGAAACGAAGCGGTCATGTCCTCCATCTTGGCGGTAATGCCATCCACGTCCCAATTTCCCTAATCATAAGAAATATATGTATGGTTGTATAAAATTTATCTTGTAATCCGTAATGAACATTTTATCTTATTGTAATCAATTAAGTTAAATTTATTTATAATGAATGTTTATTTTTATGCATGTAGATTTAGATTATAGTGTTAGATTAAGTTAGTAAGTGGCAACTTAAATGAACAAACAGTCTAGCTGTCTAAAGCAGATATTGTATAAATATATGTATGTAATAACATAAGTCTAATTCTAGGTAATATCTACAGAAAAAAGTATTCAAAGAAATGTTAAAATAACAAAAGATACGGACCATAAGTCTGTACTGTAAGTAAGAATTAAAATTAAAAAAAAATAATTGTATAAATGTGTGATTCAATAAAATCAATAAATTGGATGTATTTTATTTATTTATTTTCTACAACTACATGTATAACAAAATAAGTACGAATGAGAACTATATATAAATATATATATATATATATACAGGGTGGAAGTGTAAGCGCCACTTTAAATGAAACCACAGTTTTAACTACTCTATAAAAGCCCAATATAAATCGGAAAAAAAAAAATTCGCAAAAATGAAAAAGTTATTTTTTCAAACAAAAT
>DWLH01002539.1:0-10677 GCA_018249795.1 Heliconius telesiphe telesiphe | reverse complement strand
CTTGGTACTGGCATTTTCAATCAGCTACATCCATCGCGTTTTTAGACGATTCTCTTACATACTCGAAACTGTAAGACAAGTATAATATGAAATTCTATTTATTATATAATTGTATAACATTTTTGCTATAATATATATATATATATATATATATATATATATTATTTCACTTCCTCGAGTGGGGATCGAACCCACAACCTATCGATTTTACAGTCACACTTTGTGCCTCTGCGCCACGACCGACCTCAACAAAACATTTGATTTATAATCAAATTAAAAAAATAAAATTATGAGTTTGACTTATGTTTATGTAATATTGGATAAATGTAGTAAATCCCAAAATACAGAACAATGCAAGCTTAATTCATAGTAATATTTTATTAACTAATACTTTTTTGTTTATTTTTATTTCATATCAATTAATAGTCTTTACCACGACGTCTTCAACTAAAAGTTGGGAACGAAGTATCTTAACACGGCTGTCTTTGCCTACCTCGCTATATACTTATGAAACACAGAGTGAAGCCAAAAAAATGTATTTAAAATTCAGTTGCAAAATGAAAAAAAAAATCATTAACCAATTAAAGATACTATTAAATCAATATTTAACAGCATTAATGTCCAGAAAATCTCTCCGCAAAATTCTTGTAAAAAAACTCAACGAAAAAAACATTTTCCAAACTACTAAATAATCGTGTCAGCTGTTACCGGAATCATATGAGCGTATGAGTGATTGTTGGCAATTAAGAGCCCTCTCCCTCATCCCGAGTTGTCGACCTCTTGTACAAGGATATGTGGGCTTATTAGAATAGTTGGATTGTTCAATTACTTTTAAGGTCGTAAAATATTTATTTTATGCTTTAGATTATTAGGGTGATAATCTTTTATTCCGCTTATATCCCCTAAACTATATACTTTATAATTTTGCAGCATCACGCTTACTCCCATTGCAGTTTGACAGAGGAAACCTAGTGTTGAGTCACTCCATTCCACACTTTAAGCCCATTTTTTGAGATATTACGTGACGAGAAAAAAAGCGAAAAAAGAGAAAGAATTCATTATAACGACTGGGAATCGAACAATATGAGTGACCTAGCTATACTTTACTCCGTACTCCATTTTCTCTTCTTAATTACTTGAATTTACATGTTAATTGGTGGAACTTAACGCCTCACTATGTCCCACTGCGAGTATAATTTTAAATATTGTTATTCCTCTAATGGAGGTTAAACCTAGAACAATCTCTTGTATATGTCACTCACTGCGCCACGATGGCCATATTCAAGGTGAATTTATATATTATATTTTATAAAAAGTAAAATAATGAACAAAGAATATGATATTGCAGTAATTGCAATTGATAAAACTATGTCTATCTCACTTCCGTTAAATAATTAACTGCATTTTCTATAGGAATGTAAAAGCATAGAAATATTTTTTAATTCACCGTTTATTTAATTTATTTAATAATAATTTATTTACAGAAGGTATTTTAATAAAAAAGCTTCACGCTGTATCCCAAATAGGAGGGTAGGAACCTGGTAGTAGAGGAAACCTGGAAACCTAGTGTTCCTAACATTCCTATTAATGCACGGACGTTTTGCTCCCAATTTTCTGCTGAATTCTGGAGGTACAGAGTGGTGTAACACGACGCTTCGCTTTGTCTCGTTATCAGAGCGATATAATGAAAATATTAAATATTAACCCTCGAGTGGGAATCGAAGCCACAACCGTTTACTATACTTTACTTTATGATCTGCAAGTTTGCTCGCATGGTTTTATAGGAATAGGTAAGAGTTGACTATCAAAACCCGAATTAAATCTAATAGCAGGTACAGTGGGATATTGAAAAATGAATTATCCAAAACAAAATAAATCTATCAACTCGAACCAGTTGAGTTAATAAAGCTTAAGTTACAATAATATGTTTTTACTTCAAAATAAAATATTTAAAAACAAAAGGAAAAAAATACTATATTCATTTTGAGCTATAAGAAGTGAGAGAAGAGAAAAAAAAATCTAGATCCCAATCTACATTTTTTTTTTTCTCTTAAGAGATAATGAACGTTTAACAAAATTTTAAATTTAATAATTTTATTTAACTACAATTTGTAGCTACGAGTATTTGTAGCTCCGTCCTCCACGGAAAAGTGAGTGGTAAGAGAGGTAGGTGGAGACCTCGGTTGACCTTCGAAAACACAGTATCAAAGATACTGGAGGAAGGTCATGTAAATGCATGAGGACCTCCCGGCATGTATGAAGAGGTTGATGACAGTGGACGAGGCGATCGAGGTATGTAAATATAATTTATTTTATATATGTATTTTACGTTATACATATATTTGGCTTAAGGGACTATCGTGGGAGTTAATACGTGCCATATTCCACGTAATAGTTGTCACTTCTGCCGAAACGCTTTAGCAAAAATTGTGTTTGTTTGTTTGTAACAGAGAGATAGACAACGAAGTGTCTTAACACTACATTCCCCCACCCTACCACGCTAAAAGCTTCAAATTCCTAAAAAAAATCAAGCAGTAATAACAAAAAAATCGTTTAATCCATCCAAAATGTTGTATGGAAGCTATCACTTAAAAAACATCCTCACTCAGCTAATTATTTAATGTCCATACGGGTACATTTGGTAGGGAGTCCGCGTAGTGACATATTCGCATGTATCAATTTGGATACAGGATGCGTACGCTATCAATGGAGGCGTCGACCTCTTTCGTATTGTGAATGGGTGACTAAATTGTACTGATCTACTATTGTGTTTCACGTTTGTTTTATATTTTTTATATGAAGTTGTTGCTTAACTCTTGTGTTTGTTTACTTCGCGAAATTAGTGACAAGACACTGTGTTCTGTTTAATGTCAGCTTAGAAATGTTGGGTGATAAATGGCGGAATAAATTCTATTCTGTTGAGGCCAGTCGTGGTGCAAGTGCATAAGCGTGTAGCTGTAAACGCGATAGCTTGTGAAATTGATTCCCACTCGAGGAAATTAAATATTTAATATTTTTATTTCTTCGCTCTGGTGTGGAGGTCTGGAGTCCACTCAACACGCAATGCCTGTAGAATCCCGCGTGGAAAATGTCGAACGGACTGTCTTAATACTAGGTGTCCCCCGTCTACCCTGGTGTTTGCGAGATGCTGCGTGAAACGAAACGAAACACTTTTGTAAGTTACATTTGAATCAACGTATATAGATAGTATGTACATCATAATAAGTAATAATTCCATTTTAGCTTTATTATAATTTTTCTGTGATAGTTCCTACAACCAATATTCTTTAAGAGATATATTCATATTTAATTAATGTAGTATTCGTTTACCCGGGTTCGGAAATTTTGTAGAAACCAAATATAAATATTGTAACATGTATTAGCTGTAAACAGTGTTATAGATGAACAATAGTTTTAGATGCAAGGAACTATTTTAATTTATAAGCTCTTGTAACAAGATTTATTCACGATCTTGCGCGGTGTTGAGTTCCACCACTCAACAATAAAAAAATAAAAAAATATATTAAAATAAAAAAAAATTAAATAAAAAAAAAACAGTATTCTCATTTGAGAATATTTGAAGATATTTATTGTTTTGTGAACTTAAAAGGAACTGAACTGAACTGAACTTAAAAGTTTATGAACTTAAAAGGAACTTTTGGAAGATGTTTTTTTTATAAATATAAAAAAACGTCGTCCAAATAAAAAAAAAAAACAGTATTCTCATTTGAGAATATTTGAAGATATTTATTGTTTTGTAAACTTAAAAGGAACTGAACTGAAAAAACGTCTTCCAAAAGTTCCTTTTAAGTTCACAAACTTTCGTTTGTATTTGAAAACAATAAATATCTTTAAATATTCTCTAATGAAAATTCTATTTTTTTATAAATAAAAAATAATTTTTATAAATATAAAAAAAACGTCTTCTAAAAGTTCCTTTTTGAGTTCACAAACTTTCGTCTGTATTTGAACACAATAAATATTATCAATCAAATGTTAAACCAATCTGCCTATGTTTTGTCAGTGAGCTGTTCCACTAACAGCGTAATGGGGGGGTCCCAACCGTCCTCTTCCGTCCGCCAGATTCAATTCAATTGATTAAAATATAGACCTTAGCTATGTGTTGGTATTTTATTAACACTAGAGATGCATTGATTGTTTGAAATTACAATGTGATTTTATGTAAGGGTTGTAGTGAAAATTGATAACGACAGTTGTGTGACCGCGTCTGATTGAGAACTTAATTGTTAGGGTAGTGGTAGGTAGGGACCTATTTAGGGCGTGATGTTTTTTTGTTTAAATGCTCTGTAAAGATAGAATGCTGCGTTGAGTTACGCTAATAAAAATAATGTCTCGAATTCTGTTGAAAAATAGTGAACATAGTGTCTTAATATTAGGCTCGTCTACCCTACTATGTGGGATTAATCGTGAGGCTGAAGTTATGGTGATGTCGAAGTATACCTCATGCACAGTCATGCATTTGATTCTCGTTCAGAGGGTGACCCAAAATATTTACTTTAATTATATAACGTTCAAAATAAAACTAAATTTGGTATTAATTTTTAAATTACTAATTATAATATTTTTTTATACAGAAAAGTAAACATCATATCTTTCATACTTTATAAACATGTATCAAATTTAAAAAAAACATCTTACAATGTATAGATTAGAATAAAAAACAAAAAAATGTTTGTATAAGCTTTGTAATATAAAGCTCTTTTATATTCTAAAACAGTTTCAATTACTTACTTTGAACAATTAAAAACTATGCCAGTCACGTCATAGAAAAAAATTTGGGGTACCACAGTGTGAGAATGTAAACGCCATATTATATCATTTAACTTTTAAAACAGCTGTTCAAAGAGCAACCCATAACGAAAGATTAATTGGCTTAACGACCGCTCCATGCACTGTATATTGGACTTAATGTTTAATTTTGTCATAGATTATGAAAAAATATGTAGAGATAACAAATATAATATTTAAAAAAAATTATTGAATTTCAAATACACCAGAAATGTGTGGATACTTATATCTAAAACTGCTGAACTGTTTTTGATGAAATTAAAAATGTTTCCTAGTAAGGGTAAATTAGCATCAGGCTACATAGCAGAGGGAGCCTCGGGTAGGCAGAGGAAACACTTGCATTTCCCACTTTCCACCGAATTCTGAACTTAACACTGCGTTTTGCTTCGTTATCAGAGATAAGAAATTAAAATATTAAATCTTTTCCTCGATTGGGAGTCGAACCCACAGCAACAATTCTTTAGCTTTAGCTAAAGCTTTTCAATACTAAGATAAAAGACAAAATATATTATCAGCAGTTATGTTCCTTTTTGATAGGGACAATATAAGTCCATTAATATTTATGAGGGAGTGACAACTTTTATATTATGATTGACAACTTAATAAAATACTCATTTAATATGTATTGATTTAGTGTTTCGAAGTCGTAGTAGCTATATTAATGTAATATGATTGTCGTGTATATTTCTTTAGCTTTATAAAGAATAAAGTGCGAAATCGTGTGTGTTTGGGGAACGGAACTGTCTTAGGTTCCCTCCACCTACATGCTGTGTGCGGGATACAGTTATTTTAAGTTCGAAATTGCAGGGTAGACAGAAAAAACCTATAGTCAAGACAGAGTTCGGGGGCGGAATCAACGTTGAATTTTACAAGTCAAGTGTGTAGTGAAGAATGGAGAACGATGTATGTTTTTTATCCATTAAACAAAATGTAAGAGAGGTGTTAATATAAATAATGTAATACTATGTCACATTTTATTACTTTTTCTTCCTAAATACAATCTCTAATTAAGGACCACATTCTACATTACAAAATGTTTAAATTTATAATGTTAAAATTTATTACATTACTTAGTTTAAGGTTTCTTGTGTCTTATGAAATCTTATCTTTTACAATTAGATGATATTATCTAGTCTTCTTATAAAAAATATTTAAATATTTTTATCAGCTTCACGCTGCATCCCGCTTATTGCAGGGTAGGCAGGGGGAGCCTAGTGTTAAGACACTCCGTTCCCTTCTTTCCACCGATTTTTTAAGCATTGTATGTTGAGTGACGGAACTCAACGCCGCGCATTGCCTTAATAGCAGAACAAAGAAATTAAAATATTAAACATTTCATTTCCTCGAGTCCGAAATCAAACCCACAACCTTTCGCGTTCGCAGTCATACTTTTGTAATCATTGATACGGAAATCTTCATACAACTTCTCAGTTCCATACATACATAAAATACATGTTCTATTCAAGACAGAATACCCAAGATGCTATTCAGACATAGCGAAGGACTTCGCGAAAAGGATCTAGAACAATAGGCCCCATTTTAGACGGTTTTCAAAGCTATTTTTAACAGAAACTATGAAAGCTTGTAAACATTCAGGTCTCTTTCACTCACTTTCTTCTATTCATGTACAAGAGTGCTGTGTAGTATGCAAACTTTTTGTGGAACTTTTGTTAAAGTAAGTGTGAATATACTTTACTTTAAATTTAAAAGTCTCTTTTTGGGGCCATCGTGGCGCAGAGGCACTGTTTCGCGATAATTATGGGTTCGATTCCTATTCGGGGGAACAAATTATTATCTTTTGTACTGACTCTACTGACATTATATGGTAAAATTATGTTTCAAACCATTTAATTTTTTTTTGTTATAAATTTCTAGAACATTCATTATATTTCACTAGTGTGACTATACAAATTAATGAAAAATCTACAAAAACTAATTGTTAAGTGTAGTGCATCCCGCACACAGCAGGTTGGGTAGAGGGTAACCGGAAACCTGGGACCCTTCGATCCCCAATAAAACACAACTCAACGCGGCGCTTTTAAAAGTGCCTGATTACATTAATATATAAATCTAATTTATAAAGGAAACCATTATTTTAATATTTTAAAAGAGTATATTCATCTAAAGATTATTTTCATTTCTTGACAAATATTGTGTCAAGCTTTATTATATTAATAAAGTCATTTCATGGCATACTCAAATCGTCTTCAATTTAGGTAAAAAGCGGAGAGCGGAGATTCTTGACACTAAGTTCCCTGTAACTACTTTGATAGAATAGATAGATTTCTCATTGATAGAATGGACCTCCAAAGTCCCACCTTTATATTAGCACATATATATAATACGTGAACTATGTACAACTATAATGTCGAATTTCTATGTCAATATGTTACTATAAGCTTATTAGCAAAAGTTTAGTAACAGTTTTAGTATAAACTATTTTTTTATCTTCACCCTGTACATCACATATAGCAAAGTAGGCAACGATAGTCCTCTAGTCCAATTCCATTTTCTGCTTGAATTCGCCACATTGCGTGTTGGCAGTACTCCTGCGTATGGCAGGGTAAGGAGAACTTGGGAACCCAGAGTTGAACCCGATTTCTTGAGGCATTACGTGTTGTGTGCTTGAACTCAACGCTGCACTTTGTCCCGTTACCAGAGCTAGGAAATGAAAATATTAAATATTTCATTCCCAGAGGGTGAATAGAACCCACAATCGTCGCGTGAATATTTGTTCGCCTTGTGTGTGTTGTGCTTCTGCGTCGTGACTGCGTCTTCTAAATCTATATGAATTTATTTTTACACGTTGTATCCCGCACATAGCAGGGTAAGCAGAGGGAACTTAGTGTTAAGACACACCGTTCCCCACATTCTGCCAAATTCTGGAGGCATTGTATGTTGAGTGGCAGAACTCAACGCCGCGCTTTGCCTCGACACCAGAGCGGAGAAATGGAAATATAAATTTAAGTAAATATTTTATCTCCTCGAGTGGGGATCGAACCCACAACCAGTCGGTTTTACAGTCACTTTATGCCCCTGCGCCACGACTGGCTTCAAACACGTTTTTAACGTTTCAGCAAGTAGATTGACTGTTCTACACATTATATCTAAATAGCGATTACTCGCTAATAGAATCTAATGAAGTCTTATACATAACTGTAGTAAAGGCAATGTTATGGTGAATATATTTTATCATAAAAATATAAATATTCCCCCAGAGTACGATTTGGTAGAATAACCAATATCTTTTATTTATTTTAGTTCGGCACGTCCCATCTTCGTCATCATGAAGCTGTAATTTATATATATAAAAGGACACATGTCCTTTGGTTTGGTTGTGCGTTTTACTTCAGTCAGTCAGGTACATACCTGACTGACTGAAGTAAGACGCACGCACAGCCGTAACCGCTGTGCGTATTTTCTTAACCTGGACGGACATCCACTAAGAAGGGATTTTGAAAAATTTTAACCCTAAAGGGATGAAATAGGGGTTGAAAGTTTGTATAGATTTTATTTTAAACCGGTACCGATTTAAAAAAAAAAAAATTCAAACTGTTAAAAATATTTTATTGAACACGTGTTTCGTGGTTTTTTTTTTCAATTCACTCCTAAGAGTACAAATAAGCGGGCGAAGCCCCAATTGTGAATTCGATTCCCATTCGGAACTGTTTTCATTTGCCTGCTGTAGCGGGCAAAACGTGGCGATGAGTTCCGTCATTCAACACTCTTATTTCGAAAAATTGAGGAACGGAGTGTCTTTACACTGTGGGTTCCTCTGCCTACCCTGCTATACAGGGAAAATCGTGAAGTAAAAACATCAACAAGCTGTTATACCCTAACCACACTTAAAATATTTATTCCACTTTGACACTATAATTACTGAACGGATTTAGATGAAACTTTACAGGAATATAGTTTATACATCAGAGTATCAAAAAGGCTACAATTTATGAAAAGATTTTGTATAATATAACAACAACAAGGCAATACGTAGCGCAGGGGCACAAAATGTGCCTGTAACCGTGACCGGTTGTGGGTTCTATCCCCACTTAAGGAAATGAAATTTTTATTTACATTTATATTTTCATTTCTTCGCTGTGGTGTTGAGTAAAAAACAAGGATAGTCTTCAGAATTCGGCGAAAAATGGGGATGAAATAAGTTCCCACTGCCTAACCTGATGTGTGCGGGATACAGCGTGAAGCTGATTTTATGTAACAATAAAATTAAGCAGACGAAGCCGCGTGGGTCCCCGGTATTTGATATTATGACAGAGTGTAACGTCTGGGATGACAATTATCTATGAGTGTGTAATGTGAACATCCTGTCAATTGAACTTTATTTGGACTCCGTTCAAATTTAATTGGTGTTTAACTGTTTTGTTTTATGATCTTATAAATGATCTTTTTTATTTTTAATTATTTCGTTTTTTTTTTTTATTTGCTTAATAATTTCATTAAATTCAATTATGAAATTTAATTTATGCCTATATATTTTTAAATTGTCCTAAAACATTTAATTTATTTAATAAAATATATTTGAAAGTGATGTTATCATTATAACATAATATAAAATAGAACGTAATTATTTAAAGTAACATTTTTTATTGTATTTTATTTATTTGAATAATTTAATTTTAATGAATGCTGATTATTTTTTCTTACATACACACGCATGTGTGTACTGTATCCGTTTTTTTTGCTTCACGTTGTATCACGAACATACTAGGGTAGGCAGAGGGAGCCTAGTGTTAAGACACTCTGTTCTCCACTTGTGGAGGTATTGGATGTTGGGTGGCAGAACTTAACCTAAACTTTGCTAAACTAAAGCTTTTGCTAAACATTTTTATCAGCATCACACATAGTCGACGAAGGACAAAGAAACTATATTTTTAACAAAGCTTTCATTATACTGAATTAAGCTACAAAATGTACTTAGCTTTGTATAGTAAATTTAAAATTTAATAATATTTTAAGTTTAATTATAATATAATCTGGGCATTTTTAAACTGTTATAAAACTATATATATACTTTTTAATGAAAAAAAAACACTTACATCTACGAAAAAACATCATTTCAAAAGTCCCAACAATTTCACTCGACACTAACTAACACTCAATCGTACACAATAATAAAAAAAAACAATGCACCAAACTACCAGGGCAGCAGGAGCGCGACGGAGATGCGACATGTGTCCCGAAATACGGCCGGGAGTCAACTGGGAGATAAATGCTAGCGAAAAAATAGGAACGCGTCGTCTTCTTAGAAACGAGAACAGGGGTGGTATGAAAAAAAGGACTTTTAAAGGCAAAAAATGTTAACCTGTTATGTTAAATGGAACCTATTTTACAGTTTGGGTATGTTTAACCGATTTATAATAAAATGGATGTGTGTTTATCTTTATATCTATTTGTGTCTTTATAATAATAATTTAGTTTGGTTTGTTTGATATCATTATATTAGAAATGAGAGGTGATGTACAGAAAAAGATGATTATTATTAGATATATATATATATATATATATATATATATATATATATATATATATATATATATATATATAAGCAATGATAAAAATCTTATCAAAGTTAAGGCTTGATATTGTTTTTTTTACGTAAATAACGGCAGTGGATTAAAGTAAATAATATGATAAACTTTAAATATATAGATTATATGTTTTAGCTTTACTCTGAATCCTGTATATTGTAAGGTAGGCTCAGGGAACCAGGGATGCTTGGTGAGCAGCGTTATTAGAACGAGGAGATGAAAATATTTAATAGTTCATTCACAATCTGCTACGTTCACAGTTGGGCAACTGCTTGTACTCCTGCACCTCGACTGCTCGCTATATTTTATTATTAATATTTTC
>DWLH01002538.1:0-10683 GCA_018249795.1 Heliconius telesiphe telesiphe | reverse complement strand
TTACAAAAATCTATACATATAATAAATAATTAGCTTTATGTATATTTTATGAATATCAAATATCAACATTGGTCATATTTTTTAGTTAGAAACAATCATAAATTCTTATAGAATTTACGATAATGTCGTAAAAAAATCATATTAGAATATTACAGATTAAAGTAATAAAAAAAAACATATTAGAAGTCATTAGAGTTGTCAATCAATTCTGCTTATTAAATCAATAATCATGTATTTTAAGCGGGCGAAGCCGTGGGCGGGCCGCTAGTACTAAATAAAAAAGGGCAATTCTTCTCATGGACAATTTGTGATGTCTTGTCTTTATATGTACAAAAACGGCCATGAACAAAGAATATTCATTTTTTATCTCCTCAGTTGGCATTTAACCCAGCCATTAGATGTTGCATTATTTCGTCCTATGAAGACAACCTGGCGTGATACTCTCCTAGTCAGCCATTCTAAAATCAACCTAAGCCTAAAAGTCAATAGTAAAATCGTACCGTAATGCCATTAGGAAAACTGTTTTAATTTTAACATTTTAATCACTACGGGTTTATTTTTGATTTTTTAATCCTAGCAATATTAGTATTGTAAAATGTAAGTTGATTGCAGTGCTACTTGGCAGTTTGGCAGTTCTCCTAAAATTGTTATTTTTAACCAAAAAATATGTCTTTTTTAGAACCAGCGTGTAGAGCTGAAATTTTGGTGTGAGATATAAGCTTGGACATTATAATACACGTTTATTGAAGTGGCATCTATGAACAACCCCTATTTATTTTATAAATGGAATTATTAAAAAATGTTTTAATACGGACAATGACAATTACCAGTGGTACCAACAATGATTCTTTACTGTTGTAAAATTCTGTTGAATTGAAATTAAATACTTACTTATTTAGCTTCACGTTGTATTACTAGTGGGAAAGTCAGAGAGAACGGAACGCCAAACGTTACGGTCTCTATATACCTCTTTCACCTCGTCCACTATCATCAACATTTTATACATGCCATCTGGGGCGTCCTTATGCTTTTTACGTGATTTTTATCCTTCAGTATCTTTGATGCTGTATTTTGGAAGGTCAACCGAGGTCTCCCCCTATCTTTGTTACCGCTCACTTTTTCTTCATTAATCTTTTTTGCTATTCCTTCATCACCAATCCATTCTCATGTTCTATTATATTCTCACCGTGAAAAGTATGATTGACTTATTCCTAGCGGATCAGTATATTTAGGGTTAAGTTGTGGACACACGAGTGCTTTGTATGCTAAAAACAGTATAATATTTATAACGTTTCCATTACACTGAAACTGAATGCCATGGAAGTGATATAGCAAGCAGATTCAAAAGAATAGAATCCGAGAAAAATTCACGAACAAAATTTAGGCACTACGTAAATTTTTAGTCATAGCTGGTTTAAACATTAAAAATTCATCACACTACCCATCCGTGAGATCCCATCCCAACCTATTAAAAATATGTCTAAGATTCAGGACTACAGCCTGAAATCAGACCCATTCGTCTACTCTAAAAGCTAATCATCATTGTCTTCAGCTTACTTCTCTTCCAGCGTCATTGGCATCTTTTACCATTTTACTAGCAATGACGTCACAATGAAATGATGTTTTTACATAAAACACTTTGGAATTTTATCAAAAACTCATTCAAAGTACATGAAATGTGCTGGTTACTGATTTTGTTCAAAATGTCAATATAAGGATATATTAACGATTGCTGAAACATTTTTAATCTAAAAGTAGTAAATAAAGATATCAATGACGGTTGATGTGCTAAAATTAGGAGAATCCAATTTAAGACTTATTTCTAAATTGTTAAAGCATCCGTGGCGGCAGTTGCACCGTCGGAAATTAAAGCTCTGCATGCTAATATTATTATGACGCAAAATAAACAGTACGTTAGATAACGTATTTTCGTGGCAATCATTAAAACAAAAGCTCGCTCGATCAATGACCCTATTTTTATAAACTTTTTTTTTTTTTTAATCTTTAAGTATGTACTTATTTCATTAAAAATAGCAATAAAACATAATATAGTTAAATTACGAATATTTTTGAAAAGAAATTAGCTCTTAGCTAATTTCTTTTCAAAAATATTCACACACACCAAATCTCCACGTAAAATATTCTATTTTTTGAAGGTTTTTTCTTAAAATATATTTTTGTGTACACTAAATCATTAAATTTGTCTAGACTACTTGTTTATTATTTAGTTAAGTATTTAATATGATATTCATCTTCTTAAAATAATTTACTATTAATGAGTAAGCACAAGGAAATTGAAATTTGTACGTTTTGGAGAAATGCCATACTAACCGTATTGTTTTAACAGTAGATTGACTTTTTTTGCCTAGGTAACTTCCCTTTTTTTGTTTTAGTTCGTATATTGCTGTATTTGGAAATGCGTAAAAATAATTATGATTGTAGGTCAATGGGAACTTTGCTTATTCAAGTAATTACTCATTTCATACGAAATAAACTAAAAATATAAGTTCCAGTTTTTATTTATTTTTCCTTCGTTTGTATCGTATGTCCTCACTTTTAGTTAAATTTCATAAAGTAAGTCCACGACAAGAATACCCTAAAGGGTTAACACAAGGGCTTGTACACGTCATACAAAATGTCACGTCATAAAATTTTTTTTACCTTCCGTTGATTTTCTGAGTTCCAAGTTACCGTAAATCTAATTATTTGATATTTATTACAACTTAACATATCCACACGATCTTGAGATAAACAGTCTTTACAGACATAGAAGCAGACAAACAACGAAGTGATTTTATAAGGATTACGTTTTTTATGTACGTAATTCTAAAAAAAAGTACTTCGTAAACGTCGAAAGTTGCGAAATTAAAAAATATTGATAAAGTTATTAATTATAATAAAATTAATAATATTTTAGTTAGATATTTTCATTATAACTTTATTTTAGTAATAAAACTAAATATAATTGTAAAATTATTAATGAATTATTATATTTTACTATGTCCTTTTGGTTTATAAAGTTCCATTTGCTGTTTTTTGGCTTCCCTGAGGTTGGCAACTCTGATTGATTGTCAGAGAGACATCAAATGAACTTCAACGTCAAACAATCATTTATTTGTTGGTAACCCGCGCAGATTTGTTTTTGAGACTTGTTGAAAGTTGCAATATTGCAATTTGATAAAATTGAATATATAATTTCCGCCATATGCGAATCTGATAAAGCAATATACTATAATGGATGAATTACGAGATTTTTTAAAAAATCCTCGGCCATCATCATCCCAAATTGTTAAAATTAGACCCCCTATTACCGGCGGACTTCGTATTACAAAAAATGATTCTATAAATGACCTAAATCGAGTTGAAGAACATCGGCAATCAGTTATTCCTTCTGGCACGGACTACGCCAGAGAAATTAAGCAAAGGGAAACAGAAACTTATTTAAGGGTATGCAGGATGATATGAAAAACATTATGAACTTGTTTATTTATTATACAATTTTAAAATCTACCCATTTTTGTAGATTTCTATATAGTTTACATAAATTTAGATAATATTAGAATAATATTATTTTTAACAAAAATAAATAGAAATAATAATACATTACTAATAATGTTATTGCCTGTTCATTTAGAGCAAAGAGATCACTTTCTTTATTTCAAATTATACAATTTTTATGGATACAAGTAACAATAACAAAGAATACTTAATATTTAATTGCTACTACAAAATTTATGTCACAAATATTTACCATCAGTTACCAAGCAATCCTATTTATCTAAAACATAACTTAATTTAGTTTTTATGCTCATGGATATTTTACAAATATTTTTTTTTGATAGAATGAAACAGAGCGAGAGTCATTTGACAGTATATCTGGAGGTCTAGATTCCTTAGAGCAGCTATCTTGCTTGGGATCCTCTATACAAAATATAGAGAAATTGACAGAAGAAGCAATGACCCAAGTGTATAACAAGTACTCCTTTAAATTGAAAGAAGATACTAAAAATCTGCCCATACATGCATACCATGAAAAGGTGAGCTAAAATTTTTAATGAATGAATAATATGAATTATTCTTGAGACCAATAATGCAACAGTTGATTTAATATAATTATTACTTAATTTAATTAATTTTTACTTCTGAAATTTTTCTTATACTTACCACTGAGTGCAGTGGCATAGCGTCTGACTGAAAATGTGACTGTTACGGGTTTTGATTCCCACTCAGTTATATTTATTTTATTTTTAACATTGTTCTTGTTCTTGAGAATTGGAGTTGAAAGTAGTAAATGTATTGCTTTACCTACCCTGCCATATTTTAAGTTTTTTGTTAAGACAATACCTCACATATACTTCACACACACATACTTCAACATATGTCTCTATACTTCAATATACATACATATATTTAAATAAATTAAATAAGTAATAAAATACCATCTTTTAAAATTCTTAGATTCTGGATAGAATAAAGGCTTTTCCAGTAGTTATCATAGAGGGGCCGACTGGATGTGGCAAGACCACCCAAGTGCCACAATGGATTCTAGATGATGCATACAATGAGCGAAAGCCATGTAAAATTGTTGTAACTCAACCAAGGAAAATTGCAGCTATATCCATTGCGAGGAGAGTGGCTCAAGAGCGAGGGTGGGATGTAGGAGGTGTTGTTGGTTACCAGGTATGTATCAATTTTAAAAAAATATTTTTTAAGTGTTATTATTATTACTAACTTGTAAGTATTTTTCTTTCCACACCTAGAAAATAAAAATACAGATAAAGAAAACATAAAAATTACTTTTCCGCTATGTTCAAATTTTTATATGTGCATTCTTTGTTATATTTCAACATTATTTTCAGTTATTTTTTTAATTTTTCACTGTGGATACACACATAGCAGGGCAGGCAGAATAAACCTGGGAACCTCGCTTAAAGGGAAATGAAGTGGTTTAACACTATATTTCCCTCTATACTTGCTTAGAGCAATATGTATTAGAATATAGAAGTAGTTAATGTTTTCTGAAATAGTTTCTTTTAAATTAAGTATCCAAAAAAATCATTGTTTAATGGTGTTAACCTTGCTTGGGAAAACAATTGACCAATATTAAAATTTTTCCTTACACCAAGTGCTTTTGTACTTAAATTTTTTAATATTTAATATTTTGTAGGTGGGACTTGAAAACAGAACTTCAACAGATACAAGGATAAGCTATGTGACCACAGGAGTATTGTTGCAAAAACTTGGTTTGTACATATATTATTTACCTTTACAATTTATCCTGTATATTTTGTAGTCCTGCATTGACAAAGTGAAAATTGAAAATAATTCTACACTTATCCATCCCTTTGTCTCAATATCATCTTCATGCTGTAACTGGCAGAAAGCAGGGTAGGCAGAGGGACTCTAGTGTAGTGTCTCCCACTGTGAACAGAGTTATTTAAGCAGGCAGAAAATGTTCTGCCGAATTCTGGAGGACCAAGATATTGAGTGGCCGAGCTTAACGCCGCGCTTTGCGATGCCAGATACCAGATCGATAAAATGGAAATATAAATTTAAATAAATGTTTTATTTCCTAGAACTCACAACCATGCGTTTTTTACAGTCACACATTGTGCCTCTGCTTCACGACTGGCCTCATCGTCCCAATATACATAATTGTATATTTTCAGTCAGCCATTCTTTCACCAATTTAATTATATCTTTTGGTTGATTGTAAATAAAAAATAATATATTTTTTTCATCTACTATTCTATTACAGTAAATGCAAAAAACATGAATGAATACACTCATATAGTGCTAGACGAAGTCCATGAAAGAGGTCAAGATATGGATTTCCTACTGTTAGTTGTCAAGAAACTGCTTTATACAGTTTCTCCGAGGGTCAAAGTGGTTCTTATGTCGGCAACATTTAATTCCAAAGCGTTTGCTGATTACTTTTTTATTCCAACACCTGTGGGCCTTCAAATGTCTTCATGTTTAAATGTTACAAATGAGAAACCAATGTTTACTGTAAAAACATTTTATTTAAACAATCTTACTAAGTTTGGGAGTGTAAGTATTATTTTTGAATATAACTTGTTTCTTTGCCTTTTTTTAGGTTCACGATGTACGAGTATATCGTATATCGCAGGAAAGGCAGAGGAAACCTAGTGTTTTAACATTGAGATCTCTTTTTGGCTTAATTTTTGAATCATTGCTTGTTCAGTGGTGGAACTTGTCTTTTTACTAGAGTGAGAAAATGTATGTAATAATTATATCCTGAGTTTAAATGGAACCTACAACCGTCCCGTTTGCGTAGTCAGACGCTGTGCCACCACGGTCTTGTATATTTTTAACATTGTGAAAAAGAGCAAGTATGCATGCTAATTTTATTATTAGTTTTTTTACTGTAGGATCTGTATGACAAATATTTAACTAAAATTTAGTCCAAAAAATATTAAAATTATACATTTTACTATTAAAAGTATTACGTTATAAAGATAATGTTAAAAAGTGTTAAGACACTGCATTTCCCATTTCTGTAAATTGAGTGGCCGAAGTAAACGCTGCGCTTTGCCTCAATCAATACCGGAACAGAAAAATATTTATTTTCGTAAATACTTTTTTTTTCCAGCTTATCCAACAAGTGACGCCTAAAAACAATGAACCAACGATCCTACCAGAATCTCACCACTTAGTAATAAAGCTGTTAAATGTATTTGAACACATTGACATGCAAGAAGAATACACTGACAGGGAAACGGCAGACATGCCGTCTGTACTTATATTCCTTCCTGGAATACATGAAATTGAGGAATTGTACGCTTGTTTGATGGATAAGGATTTGAGGTAATAAAATATTTATATTAACAATTTTTCTTCTTCTTTCTGAGGTCATTGTTGCGCAGTGGACAGTGTATAGCTGTTAATTCCCCTACTTTGCAAGACAAAGGTGTTGCATTCCATCACTATTGAGTCTTAAAATTGAACGGAAATAAGAGAACAGAGTGACTTAACACAAGATTTTCTCTGTACCTAGTTTTTTCGGCTTAGTTAATATTGGATACGCTATCTTGACCATGTAAGCAAACATATCTTTATGACATTATTAATTTATTTTAAAAGGTGACTATGAAATATTAATTTACTATCCTAATTATTTTAAATTATTATTAAAATAAAAAGCTTAATTAGTTATAATTTTAGATTTGTACTTATAATTAGACAGACTACAGATATTATTATGTACATTTTATATGTTTTAATATAAAAAAATTAAAATGTTAATACATTGAAAACATTAAAATATACAGAGTAAAAATGACAGACAAAGAGAGTGTGAAATACAATTGGTGGGTTTTGCCTTTACATTCTACAATCACAGCTGATGAACAAGTCCGTGTGTTTCAAAGAGCTCCGCCTGGCCACAGGAAGATTATCTTAGCCACAAATATTGCTGAAAGTTCTATAACAGTACCTGATATTAAATATGGTAAGATTTTTTTCGATGTATTTAATTCACAATGTATTTAAATTCCTATATAAAAACATAATATGTAAACACAGAGGCCAGTTGTGGCAATGGGCACAAGCGTGTAATTGTAGATGCGGCAGGTTGATTGCCATTCGAGAAGATCAAATATTTAATATTTTATTTAATCGCTCTGGTCTCAATGTCTCCAGAATTTAATGGAAAGTGGGAGATGGAGTGTTTTAACACTGGTCTCGCTGTGCCTATACCGCTACATGCTGAAAAAATATTTATGAATAAATAAAAATATTCTTAAGATTATTTTCATGACGTTAAACGATGGGAGAGAAAAGCTAAAATTATAGTAATAAATAGTTTCAGCTTTTCTGTCCCATCTTCGGTAGTGTAGTGTTGTAAATAAAATTCACAACAACAAAATAAAAAACTTTATATTTATATCGTAATCAATGATTTATATCAATAACATTATTATATTATTATTATTATTATTAAAAAAAAAATTATATAACATCATTTTTTCTTACGTAATGATTGATAATTTCAACATTGTTACTACATCTTCGGTAGTATAGTGGTAAGTATCCCCGCCTGTCACGCGGGAGACCGGGGTTCGATTCCCCGCCGGAGAGAACACTTTTTTGTTTTTAATTATTATGAATTTACTTTTCCTTATTATTATATATTTAGTTGATTAATTAACTATTTGCTTAATTTTTTTGTGTAAAATATTTTACTAAAGGTCTTTACTTTGTATTCCGAATATCGCAGGGTAAGCAGAGGGAACCTGTGTGATTGTTATGAGTTAAGTTACACAGATTTATTCCCCATTTTAAGCTCAACTTTTGAGATATAGCGTGTTGAGTGGTGGAGTTCAACGCCGCGCTGTTTTTATTACCTAAGCGAGTATGTGAAAATAATTCATTCCCCAAATGAAAATAGAACCCACGACCTTAAAATTTATTAAGGCAAATCACATTTATTTGTATGTTCTTGTTTTAACATATTTTATAATCATTTTATCGTAAAAAATAAATCACCAAGGTCTTTTATTTTTTATTATTCAATAATTTATATTAGGGTATTTGCATTAGGGCAGCGTATGACTGTGAACACAATGATTGTGAGTTTCATCCTTGCCTTAGAGTTGAAATATTTTTATTTTCCTGCTCGGGTAAAGCAAATTGCAGCATTGAGTTCTGCCACTGAAAACGCAAGATTTTTAATAAAATAAAATAAATCAGTATCACGCTTTACGCAGCACACAGCATGGTAGGCAGAGGGAGCCTAGTGTTAAGACACTCCGTTCCACACTTTCCGCCGAGTTCTGGAGGCATTGCGTGTATTTCGAGTGGCGGAACTCAACGCCGTGCCTTGCCTCGACACCAGAGCGAAAAAATGGAAATATAAATTTAAATAGATATTTCATCTCCTTGTGTGGGGATAGAACCCAAAACCGCTCGGTTTTGGAGTCACACTTTGTGCCTCTGCGCCACGACTGGCCTCAAAATTTTTCATTCCGATTGAAATTGTGGAACGGCCTATCTAACTCTAGTTTCTCTTTTTCTGTCTTGCTATATGCCGAATATACAAGTTTTCAATGTGATTCTAACAATTCCTTAAACATTTGGAGGCAAAATATTTGTTATTTGGAACATAAATGCCAACCAACGACATCTATGGTGTATAACTTTTTACTGTACAACGCCATCTATTAACAAATTTTATATACTAAATATGATAGTTACTATGATAATTGGTTGTCGGTAGAGGTCGCATCGATCCTATTGTCATGGAATATTACAAATTTAGAATTCTTTTTTAAATTATTTTATGATACAAATTTAAAAAAAATTGGTAATCAGCTTAATTAATAAAAAAAGGGAACAAAAAACTAAAAAAAGTGTTCTCTCCGGCGGGGAATCGAACCCCGGTCTCCCGCGTGACAGGCGGGGATACTTACCACTATACTACCGAAGATGTGATAGACAATGTTTAATTTTTGAATTACATGCTTTTATGTAATAAGAAGAACGTGAATATGGACATCAGAATATTTTTATTAATATACGTATGCGTTTTACATAGATTTTCAATTTCACCTTTTTTAATTTTCAATTTTTTTCTTAATACATTCAAAACATTGATTCAATAAAATATACATTCTCCTTAAAAATATATACTCATTAAAAATCAGAGGCCAGACGTGTTGCAGCGGCACGAAGTGTGACCGTAAAATCGATTGGTTGTGGGTTCGATCCCCACACGAGGAGATGAAATATTTACTTAAATTTATATTTCCATTTCTTCGCTCTGGTGTCGAAGCAAAGCGCGGCGTTGAGTTCTGGCACTCAACACGCAATCCCTCCAGAATTCGGCAGAAAGTGGAGAACGGAGTGTCTTAACACTAGGTTCCCTCTGCCTACCCTGCTGTGTGCGGGATACAGCGTGAAGCTGTCAAAAAAAAAACATATAAAAAATAAATAACTAAAAAAAAAAAATGCCATATTTTCTCATACAAATAAAATTTTAAAAAATCAATACTTATACAAATTAAGAAGTAACATAATAAAATTTGTTTTAGTCATTGACTTCTGCCTTATGAAAGTGTTGGTGGCCGATCAAAATACAAATTTTACATCCCTCCAACTGTCGTGGGCGTCTAAAAGTAATTGCGATCAGAGAGCTGGCAGAGCTGGCAGAGTTCGAGATGGTCGAGTGTATAGACTGGTCACTGATAAATTTTACGTAAGTTTACATTACATTTCTATATATGTCTTAATTCAAAACCCCAGACAGGATACTCTAAAAACTTAAATAACTAGAAAAATGCCGAAACTTTTGTTTTTTAGAATTATGATTAAGAACATTTTGATGTTATGTCGCCTTATAAACAAAGAAAATAAAATAAAATTCGGGTCACCGAGAGCTTTGGTGCCATAGACCGACATACATATAGATATAATATATACATACATATAGATAAGACGCAGGACAAGTGAAACTTATAACACTCCTCTCTCTTTTCATAGGGAGGTTAAAAATAATATTGGTTTTTATTGTTGTTGAATTTAATATTGAAAACTATTATATATATATAATTTACCTGAAAGTATATGTATGTAGTAGATGTATAGGTTCCTTTCTGTATGACAAAAAATATTATTAGCAACAAAAAAACTTATGTAATTGCAAAAAAATATTTCTAGTTGATA
>DWLH01002537.1:0-10683 GCA_018249795.1 Heliconius telesiphe telesiphe | reverse complement strand
AATAATAATAATCATATCACCTCAACATTCCTACAATATGGTACCTAATTCATTTATACCGTAAAGGAGAGTAAACTGCTAACTCTCATTTAGCGTTGGCGTGTCGTCTCTACGCAGACCAACGTTTAGACACACCGTATAGGGGTGGCAAGGATAAGATATTTTGTTTTGTCTTTACTAGGAGGCTATTTTAGAAAGTGGGATATCCACCCCGGTTTTATCTTATAGCCTTTCTTGTTAAATTATTTATATAATACGAAAATAACTTTTCAATTCAAATCAGTAGTTCCTGAGATAAGCGTATTCAATCACACAAACTCTTCAGCTTTTTTATATTAATATAGGTTTTTAAGATATATTGTCTGGCACAATAAGGCTTTAAAGGTAAGTGAATACATTGTATTCACTTACTGTTAAAAACCTTATCGTGCCAAAATAATACATACTTTAATATTAAGGAGTAATATGCAGGACTTTCTTTACCTGGTCTGGTCATCTTCAGCCGCGAGAACGTTGTCTTCTGAATTCTTCCTTGTATTACTAGTTCATACTTCCAATAACTTCTCTTCTCGATGCACCCGAACATTAACAATTCGCATTTGCACAATCGACGGAAACCTTTGCTTTATGCTGAATTTTTTTTAAATATTCTTTAATATAGAAGTCAGTGATGAAACAATCTCCTCCAGCACCACATTTTAAGGCGTCAATCTCTTAAAATGTTGATTTTGCTTGATTGTATACGATTTTGTATATTGTGTTGCAATCGACATGATCAACGACCACAAAATTCGAATATTGACAAAAAGGAACGCAAACCAATCAAAATATAAATGTTCACTTCCTATTTTAAAAAGAAACCAAAATCAACTTTAATAACCAATCAATAAAAAAAAGGCACGGACGACAAAAGTCTGTGGCGCCTAACAACTCAAATAAAAAAATACCTTGATGTATAAATACATCACCTATGCGGTGGTTACTCTAAATTTAGAGTAACCACCGCATAGGTGAGCCTTCCAAATTTTCTTTAAAATATTGGATAAATATATACATTTTTGTAGTATTTGCACTTGTGACCGTTCTAAAAGCAAATAAAAAAGAAAAAATAATAATATAATTTCATCAAAACCAACCCTAAGTGTGTATGGAGGGCTGCTGTTTTTTCATTTACGAATATTTTCCTTGGCGCACGATATTTTTTCAGCATGTTTTCCCAGTTGTAAGATAAACTACACTCCATCAAATGTACCTATATTTTTCATTCTCGTCGGCAACCGTTAGTTAAAATTTTTTGGAATGCTTATTATTATGTTAATATATCACCTACAATAACTTTGCAATTCATTTTTATACTAAAACTGCAAAGCTGAAAGGTTTTTTGATTAAACGCGCTAATCTCAAGAATTACTTCTTTTTTTTATGGAAAAAGACAAGGGAAACGAGCATATGGGTCACTTGATGTTTAGTGGTCACCGCCGCCCATGACGCCGTGCAACGCTAGAGGAGCTACAGGTCCGTTGCCGGCCTTTAAGGTGGAGATAGCCGCGCTTTTTGAAGGTACCCATGTCATATCGACCTGGAAACATAGGTACGCCATTTCACAGTTGCGTGGCGCGCGAAAGGAAGTTCCTAAGAGACCGCACAGTAGTGTAAACCCACGTATCCAGATGGTGTTAGTAGTATTTAAGTTTGCGAATTCAGCGGCAGGTAACAGGTCAAACAGCCTGGTCGGTTTCCAGGAGGCGCGGGTTAAAATTGTTATACGTTTTTTAAATAAGTATTTTTCTTTCCTAAATGTGGATTAACACTTTAAAAATGTTAAAAATAAGTACTACTACTAGCTTGAATTGACAAAATCTTTTGTGTTGGATAGTCCATTTATGGAATGTTAAAAACCATATATGTATATTTTTAAACATTAGCTTAGTGGTCAGAGCACCTGGTCGGTTTCCAGGAGGCGCGGGTTCGAGTCCCGCTACGTTCAAATTTTTATACGTTTTTTATAAGTACCATGTTATGTATATTGTTTCGATATATCTGTGATCAGAGGCACCTCGGGCACCTAGAATGAGCCATGTAATACACAAAGTCTTAGTTAATTGCATATTCATTGTATTTCTAATATAAACTAAACTGCTGTATTTACTGCTATGTTCTAAACTTCTATATAAAACTGAAAGCCGCAAAATTAATTTGTCGATTATGATAAAATATTTTTAGTAGAATTTTCAATAAAATAAATAAGAACGTATATCTACGTGGCACCTAGTAAAGTAAGTAGGAGAGAAAAATAACTGCAAGTAAAATTCTACCCAGATTAGTCATATTTTAAGAAAAAAACTGTATATCATCAATTATAAAGCTTTCACAGGACTAATTATTTCAAAATATATAAAACATATGAGTATTATTTTCAAAATATATGAAACATATTACCACATAGCAGGGTAGGCAGGAGGACACTGGGAACCTAGTGTTAACATACTCCTTTCTCAATGAAACATTTTCGTTCTCCATTTTCCGCTGAAATCTGGAGACATTCGTGGTCAACGTCGTGATCGACGTCGACGCGTCGCGTGTTTTACCTCGACACCAGAGCGAGGAAATGAAAATATTAAATATTTCAGTTCCTCGAGTGGAAATTAAACCCACAACCTGTACCGTTTACAGTAGCATGCTTGTGCACCTGCTCAACGACTGTAAAACTTATCAAATATTTAATAATTGACAATGTTTATCATGTGGATTTGCCGTACTTATTTGTTTTTTTATTATTTTTTGTTTTATTATTTGTTTTATTTTTTTCACATATCACAATACATGGCACACGTTAGAAGTAGCATATACTAAATGCGTAATCATAAGATTACACGACAGTTCTTAGTTAGATTTTCACTTGAATACATCTCTCAACTTTGAATTTTAATTATCTACGAGCATATTTAGTTTACGACACTAGCTTAATTAAATAATGACATTCAGAATTGCATATATTTTATGGAACATCCATTTAATTAACTTTTTTTAGTAATATAAATATAATAATATCGTCTCTAGCAGTTTTTAAATGGACTGCTAATACGTCATTGTTGCACCAAATGAACGATATAGTGCTTCAGATATAGTAAAAACCATAATAGTATGTAAAAACTGGTCTTACAACACCAAGTACCTGTTAAACTGTTTTAATCCGGAGATAAAAGATGGCATGTCGAATGCGCCCGCGCCGCTCGCCCGTGACGTCACGCCTCGTCTTTTTGTCAACTAATAGCCGAGAACTAACGGACTCGAAAACTTGAAACTTCGCAAAAACTTACGATTTAGTATAGTTTATGTATAACAAGTTTTTTATATAAAAAAAACGATCGCTGTAACAATATGGAGTCGAGAAATAATTATGGAATAAAATTGTATTTTTTTATATTTTTATCTTTTAATAATTAAGAAAAAAATGTGTTAAGTAATTTTTAGTTTATCCTTTCTTAAATTTGATAGAATATAAATTATAAGTTTAAATGTTTTGCAAAACACTGTTTAAGCCATAATCTTATTCTATCACAATATATCAATCCATCAACCAAATTCCAATTGCAATATAGCTTTGATTTCTCTGTAAATTAAAAAAAAACATCTGAAAGTATTAATTTTATTTTTAGGTTCACGCATTTCAGACATAAGCAACAGAGAGATAAGCAGGATGAGCAGTGTAGAAAAAAAACTTAAGTCTTCTCTTTGTCTATAAAAAATTAAAAAATTAATCAGCTTCACGCTGTATCCCGCACACAGCAGGGTAGGCAGAGGGAACCTAGTGTTAAGACACTCCGTTCTCCACTTTCTGCCGGATTCTGGAGGCATTGCGTGTTGAGTGGCAGAACTCAACGCCGCGCTTTGCCTCAACACCAGAGAGAAGAAATGGAAATATAAATTTAAGTAAATATTTCATCTCCTCGAGTGGGAATCGAACCCACAACCAGTCGGTTTTACAGTCACACTATGTGCCGCTGCGCTACGACTGGCTCTCTTTGTCTATTCTTCTATTAATAAAAAAGAAACTTAGGCAAAGGGAACTTCGTGTCGAGATTTTGTGACTTTCGAGACGGTGCGTGTTGAATGGCAGAATTAAATGCCGAGTTTTGTCGTGTTACCAGAGCGAAAATTTTTAAATATTATAATTGATTTCCCCTAGTGGGAATCGAACCCACAACTGTCGCGTGTACAATCACTGTTCCACTGCATCCAGTGTTAATTATTTAATAAGTAAACAATTACTTTTAGCCAAAAATAAACAAGAAAAACCTTAGTTTAGGAGTAGTCAAAATATTATAATGGGATTTTTACATACCGATACAAAAACAGTCCCTGACATTCTTTATTAACCCCCTCCGATCGTATCCAGGTGTAATGTGTACCGCGACGTATACGGTTTGAAATGTTACGCCTAAAATGCTATATACATAATATGTGTGGAACAAAAAGTAGCTCAACGCTGTATTCTATAGAAAAATGGAACCAGTGCTTAGACACTCCGTTCCCATCCAACTTTCGAGACATCGCGTGTTGAGTGGCGGAATTCAAATTCTCGCTTAGTTCCTAGAGCCAGAAAATTAAAATAATCCTCCTGCTCCAAGTGGGAATGGAGCCCACAACAAGTAGCAAACTATAAAGCAGAGATCGTCGGCGAAGACCTCTGCATGTGTAGTTTTTTTTATTATATTTTAGCTTCACGCTGTATCCCACACATTAGGGTAGGCAGAGAGAACCTGGGAATCTAGTTTTAAGGGAATACATTCCCATTAATGCACATTGCCCACTTTCCGCCGAATTCTAGAGGAGAACTTGAGTGGCGGATCTCAACGCCGCACTTTACCTCGTTACCAGTGCGGGGAAGTGAAAAAAAAAAATCATTCCCCGAGTGGGACTTGGACCCACAACCGTCGCGTTTTCATTAAAATATCTACTACAAATACTATCAATCTATTGAAATTGGCTATATAATCCTCATAATAAGATTTTTTTAACAGTACGTCTCCAGCTCAAAAATCATCCTCACCATCTGGATACGTGGCATTCCACTACTAAGCGGCTTCGTAGGGGCCTCCTTCGAAGTAGGAACGAGCCACGCAACTGTGTAACGGCCTGACTGCGGCGGTGTTTTCAACTCGTTACGATATTGGTAATATTGATAAACGCGCGTCCATCTTCACCTTAAAGGCTTGCAACGCATATGTTTCTCCTCTGGTACGGTGTGATGGTGGTGGTGATCACTTACCATCAGGTAGCCCGTATGCTCGTTTGCATGTCTTTTCCATAAAAAAATTATGAAAATAAAGTATCAAGATTTAATATTTCTTATCCCAGCATCCGGTAACGAGAAAAGCACCTGTTCGCGCCTCGGGCCCTCACCCAAGTTTTTAGACTTCGAATCTTACAATGATGCTATCACAAAATCTTAACGTTTATATAACTACAAATCATTATAGTGTGTTTGTTTGATATGTGGAAAAATGAGACAGCGTTTGACTCTAAGCATGATGGCTGTAGGCTTGATTCTTAAACGGGGGGGTAAAAATAAAATATATAATATTAATAAATAAAATCAATAAATGTAATTCGAATATAATATTATTATTATTATATTTTCAAAACCCTAGTTGTGTTCCGCTTCCGATAAAGTCTAAAAAATCAATATCTCGAAAATCTGATAGAAAATATGAAACGAAGTATCTTATAAGAAACAACAGCAAAGCGTAAACCTGTTTTTTTACATAAGTATTCCCTTTTAGGAAGCCTGACAGCTGAAGGTAGTTCACAAATAGTAATTCCAGAGAAAGAAGCAGTCAAAATGTATTCACAATTTATTAATTTCATAGTTTATATATAAACTGGCTTAATAAATATATTAAATACTTATATTTCAAGTACACCACAATGTATTAACGTCATACATGTATAAGTTAATGCATCTTGCTTTTACATCTTACCTAGTGGTCAGTCACTTTGTTCTCCAATTTCACTATAATCAATTGGCTAGTCCCAATACTGTACTATCTTTTAGTCTTAGATATTAAATATAACAAGAGTATAACAATCAGCTAACCTTCGATATGCAACTACTGTGACTTCACGTAATTTAGTGGTTAGTCCAGCCAGGTTATCAGAATTATATTGGTTTCTAATGATTTCTACTTGTAGCGGTTGTTGTTTAGTTAGAGCCAGCCTGGCTCACGTAATGGTGTTTCAAATTCCATTGAGATAGTTACATCTATATTGTCTATACTAACATTATAAAGAAGAATTTGTTTGGTTGAACACATTAATCTCAGGAACTTCTGATAAGAATGAATAATTTATTTTTTTGTTAACCAGTCCATTTACCATGAAAGGTTATATATAGGTTATTTAATATCAGTTTTTATTTCCAACTTTATCGTTAATAATATTATAAACTTGAATAATTTTTCTACTATAGCTGAATGATGAGCGCGTTTAACTCAACGCGCTCATCTCAAGAACTAATGGTTCGAATCGAAAAATTCTTCTTGTGTTGGATATTTTATTAATCGAGAAAGGTATAAATGTGGGTTTGTTTACAATATTTAAGTATATTATGACTGATAACAACGAAATAATAATGAAAAATTTGTGTAAAAACGATAAAACCTAAGAGCTTCAAAGAGCCTAATGAACAACTCTCAGCTATGTTTTTCTATATGACTAAACGAGCGATGCCGGAATAATTAAATAAATAACTAATGTTGAATCGACAGTTGTAACGGATTCAGTTAACTTTTATGGTATATTCCAAAGTTAGACCTATTATACAGTGTGATTAAGAGAAATTAGCCTTAATCAAGGTGTTGTTAATGATTTAAGGGAGATATAAACTGGAGTTTATGTGCTTAAGCGTTTGTCAAGTATGCTACTAGTTATGGACAACTTGATATATTACGGGAATATTTTTAGGGTTCCGTACCCAAAGAGTAAAAACAGGACCCTATTAATAAGACTTATCTATCTGTCTCTCACTCACACGCTATATCATATCTCATGAACCGTGATAGTTAGATAGTAAAATTTTTCACGTATAGTGTATTACCGCCGTAACAACAAATACTGAAAAACAGAATAAAATAAATACTTGAGGGACCTCTCATAACACAGTCATGATTTTTATACCTTTTTATAGATACAGAACTCTTCATGCGCGAGTCCGACTCGGACTTAGTTAGTTCTTTTATAGTACGAGTATCTCTATAGAGTAGTCTCCTCCCAGACAGGGATATACCTGTATTTGACGCTACTTCAGAAAGGGCCCCACTTTCAAGTTAGTAAGTACGCATACCGTCTTAACTACATATTAAACTGTTAATCCTCAAAATTTCAACTTTGCTAAAATGACGTAGGTTTGCGGGCCCTGGGTTCTCAGTCTATTAGATTTGCTATTATAACATTTTAACAAAACACATCTTTCCAAAAAAAAAGAATAAAAAAACATAATCCATACACAAAAATGCTAAAAATTTTTTTAAAAAAAGCAACTATATTTAAGTATCAAGACATATTATACAACAACTTTATCCGGTCGCACACAATCACCTGTGTGCCAGCGGCGTTCAGTCGCGCTGTACTCTTTAGTCTGTACTCATATGTACTACGAAATTAAATATTTCTAAAATGATTTAGAGACTAACTGACTGATAAACTATATTTAAAGCCTATTTAGTTAGTCAGTCACACGACGTAGTGTACATAAGATTTATTTCGTCCTAATTGTTTAAGCTTGTTGTTTTTTTTTTTGCTTCACGCTACATCTGGTACTTAACAAAGTAGGAAAAAAGAACCTGGGCACCTAGTGTTAAGATACTCCGTTCCTATTAAGACACCTTTGTTCCCCACTTTCCGAATTCTAGAGGCATTGCGTGTTGAGTGGCGAACCTTAACGCAGCGCTTAACGCCGTAAACGAGGAAATTAATATTAAATATAATTTCCTCGAATGGGAATTGAACACACAACCTGTCACTTTTTACAGTCGCACGCTTGTGCCCTGCGCCACAACTGGCCCCGCTTGTTATTAGAAGAAAAATATATATAATGATAATTGTAAAAAATCTAATAAAATATATAAATATAGTACGTACCACAATGAATCAAAACAGACATTTTTATATATAATCAAAATAATTATTTTCAAAAAAAAAAAAGAAACTAAAAAATATACCTAGAACGAAAGGAAGACACCAATTAAGTTAAGCTTTCTATAGACTATTCTTCTGTCTTCTCAATAAAATATCTGCATTTAAAATAAATGAGTACCACAAAGAATTTTTGACCGGACCCCGTTGACACTACGAATATATGTCAACCTTTGTATACAGCGTGTTTGATACATTTGCTTATTTATTAATATATATTTTTATTTTTACATACTTCAGTATATACTGAAGTATTTACTGTACTAGTGATAAACTGCTTTAGTACTTTATTAGTGATAAATTACTACATTCTCTGGTAAGCAAGCAAAATATTGAAAGCACAGGTGAAGAATAATAATACTTTCTGTGACTTCTATTGAGTATATAATTAATATATTGTCTATTTTTTTTATTTTCGGAAGGCAGTTTTATATTTTTTCTTCGCCTGAAAGCGACTATACTTAGCCTTTTTTGTGATTTTAATTCACTTTCAATAATTTAGCTTAATTCTATTTAATGTTTATTACATTCTAAATGATCTTAAGGATATCAACTTTATTGAGTTCAAAAAATAATAATTCTTAACCCCAACTGTTTCTTTTAAAAATATTTTTATTAATACTACTTAATACGTAGTTACATAAACATTATACAATCATAACGCTCTCGTGTTCTCTTTATTTTTCAAAAAAGCAAAACACAAATTTTAGCCACCTGTAGCTGCCGTACCCTTTCTTCGGACTTTTTTTTGTCCCTTTATTACCAATCCTTTTTCTTTTTGGCGGCCATTAGGTTTTTTACCCGTTTGGCTATCTTCGTTTTTTGTGAGGATCCCAAATTAATATTATGTTTTTTTGGTGGCATAGGAACAGGTTAGTTTTGGTGGGAAAGATTTAATGAAAGTATTTTTGTTTGGTAGTTGTGATAGTTTTAGAGATAGATGCTACTTTCGATTTCGTTTGTGTTTACGATTCGAATCAATGGTGCCTTAAAAAAATTGTTCGTTTCATCCTGCCTACGATCTTTCTTTGTTATGGATTTTTGATTGTGTATTTTATTAAGAATTAAATTTTGATGATTAGTGGAAAATAAATTATGTTAGTCGGCGAAAAGTGGAGAGCGGAGTGTCTTACGGTAGTCCCCCTGCTATATGCGGAATACAGCGTGAAGCTGAAAAAAATATATGATAGAAATTATTTTTAAATTTTATATTATTTATAAATACTTTTTTTTAATTAAAAAATACTATCATAGACATATTTATTAGTTGATGAATAAAATGTCAACCGAACGAGTTGTACCACAGTACAAGTTTATATGTATATTCGTAGTTTGACATACAAAAACAAAATCTTAAAAATATGAAAAAATAAATTAATTAAAAAACTTTAATTCAGTGTATTTAAGCAATTTTTTTTATAATTGTTTATTGTACCTGTGAGCTAATTAATTTTGACCTGATCACGTTCTAGAATAAAAAATCCAGATAGAACCTGCTACTTTCTACGTATTCATTGACTACAAAATGGCCAAGTACGAGTCGGATTCGCGCATGCACGAATAAAATTTACTATCTAAAAACAGGTATACAATAAGTACATACAATCTATATAGTTTTGGAGCCCCATACTACTTTTTCCTGCTTTTTTTTTTGCCATTCAATATTTATTTTACGCTATTATTTTGTATTTTGTTGTTATAGCGGCAACATATACATAACTTATGAAAATTTAAACTGTCTAACTAACACTGTTCATGAGATACAGCCTGGTGGCAGCGAAATCTTAGTAATAGGGTCCCGTTTTACGTATGCTTTTAGTGGGGAACCTTAAAAACTAAAAAAGACAAAAATCTAAAATCTATCAAATTATTAGCATTTTTGTTCTAACCTCCAAGTACTAAATTAGACTGAAACGATCTCCAAGGCCGCGATAACTCACTGGTCCCCATTGTGGGTCCAAAATCTATAGGCAGATCTCGCGTTTTTAATCCACCACGATTCTTTATCCACGAAACTCGCCAAAATGCCAGACACAACGCATAAATCCTTATTTAAATATACCTAACACTATAACACTCATTTCATCTTAACAACATGGGATTTTGCAAACGAAAATCGATCTTAAATGTAAGTTATAACGTTCAGAAACGAACTGCTTGAAAAATATTAATGCTAGTATCAAGAGATCGTAAGATTTAATATATTCAAAGGAAAATACGCTTTTTGTTGTAAAATTAAAGTTGAAAATAGATAACTGTGAAGTCAAAGGGTTTTTATAGTAATAAATAAAGGAATATCGAAGTTGGCTGTGTCAACAACGCGTTGCATTCTTGTGCAGTGTACGACACACAAACACACATATATGTGGATGTGTGTGTGTGGACGCAAATACTTATTGGTAAATGTTGACTTGCGAACAGAGAGAGTGGAGACTTCATTGGGAATGGGAGAATTTAAAAAATATGATGATCCGAATGAGTGACGAA
>DWLH01002536.1:0-10685 GCA_018249795.1 Heliconius telesiphe telesiphe | reverse complement strand
TTTTGACTGATATACAAATAATTATACTAGTTTTTTTACACATTTTTTTCAACTCCAAATGTAATAATAAGTAATTTCGAAGTAAAAAAAACTACTTTACCGCTCAACTTTTCTAAGTTATGATCATTTAAGCCAGTCACCAGACAGCAAGAATCAATCATGATGAGACGAACGAGTTGTCGTAAGTTACTTTATAGAGTTCCTAAAGCAATATAATACCACTAAAGAAATTAACCAAGAAGCTTTGTCTATATAGATCCTTTTCTTTTCTATAGGAAGAGGATAAAAATAATAAAATTTGCAATAAATAAGGTTCAGAAAGTTTATATCACGTGTAAATTTTAGAGTATTCACGTCAAAATAGCGGAGAGACAGTTGGACGTTTTGTTTTTATTTTGCAAAGTAAAAAAAGAAAATATATATTTTAATTTTTTATTATTTTTTTTATCCTGCACTTAGCAGGGTAGGCAGACGGACAGAGGGAAAATATTAAATTTTATTTTCTCGAATGGGAATCGAATCCACAACCTGTCCCGTTTACAGTCACATGATTGTGTCCCTGCGCCACCACTGGTCATTTATAATAGTAATTTCTTATTAATTACTCCTTTTAATTTATTATAAGTTTATTTTGATCACTCTTTATATGACATAGAATATGTAATTTGCAAAATTTTATAAAATATAAAGAAATAAATGAAGAAAGGAGAACAAAGATTCTATTCGCTAGGTCCTCTCTAAATAAAATGTAAGTGTAAAAAAACTGTTTACAAAAGTAAAACAAAAAAATAGTGGAATTCTATATCAGAACTGTCACTTCGATGAAAAGCTTCCAGGTGTTCGTAGTAACGTAGTCTTTTCGAAGAACTATATAAGGATACAGAATTTTTGATTATTCTTTTGAATATACTTTATAAGTATATCATCAGAAAACTCTACCACCTGAGAATAAAGAGTTTAAATTTCATATAGCGCATATTTGTACTGTTTTCAATAGAGACATTCTTTTTAAGAAATTTCATTCGGAAATTTCACCATTCCAAACAAGTTGTTGGGATTTCTTCCTTTAGCTTGCTTTAATGCAAAGAAACAGAAGTGATAAAATAATATACTATATAGAATCTGACGCTTTATTGTGTAGAAAGCTTCTAAGTAGAGGAAAACAAATAAAATATTACACGTAAACGTTTCCATAACATTTTATGTGCAAAAATATGAGTATATGTCTTAAACATATATTTTCTCTTTTACTTCGCAAAAGAGAAAGAAACACGTCCCACTGTCTCTTCGCGATTTTGTCGTGAATACTCTAAAATGTTGATGGTATTGAATTTTATGTGTGTGAAAACACGGGACTTTGGCGGAAGTATGAATAGAAGTTTGTGCATTTGGACGCCGGCAATGTGAGCCTTTTTCTAAAACTCTAATATAACTATTTACAAGATTTTTTCAAGCACAATAACTGAGTCACAAGAAGAGATCATACTGTCTTTAAATAAATTGCTTTAAATCAATATCTTTTTAACCAATAAAAACTATCGCGTAATACCTTTATTAGTCTTAAAAAAAGAACTTTTTAGCTTTATACTATATCCTGCACACAGCAGGGAAGGCAGAGGGAACCTAATGTTAAGATCCTCTGTTCTCTATTCACTTACGGTTGTCCAATTTGTAACAAGCAGATAGAGTCCCAATATAATAATCACACAAATCTCATCAAACAATCAAACCAGAGATGTAGAGTCCAGTCAATTCAGTTAAGCAATAACTCCAGTTAAGTTCAGACTATACTATAACTTACTCTACACCGATCGTAAATTTTAAGCAATTTAAAATAACCATTTCAAATATACAACAGTACGTTACGGTACTACCAGATCCCGTAACCCTGGGTATGAATAATGAACCGCATATTCGCGTGTATGTAAAAATGCGCGCGGTTACATGGTTTATATTTGAAAATATAAGAGATAAATTTTGTATATGATACTATAGTGGCGTGGTGGGACAGTACGTGATTGTAAACGCAACGGTAGTGGTTTCGATTGCCACTTGCAGAAATTAATTATTAATAATTAATTATTAATAGTTTCATTTCCTCACGCTCGCACGGTGTTAAGTTCCGTTGAATTGAATCATTTAGTAATCAATGTTTTTAAAATTTGGCGTAAGGTGGGGAAAGAAGAGTCTTAATACTACGTTCCCTCTCCTATAAGCGGAATTTTGCGGAAAGCTAAAAGTAAATGAGTAAACAACGATTATATATATAATTTTGTGGAAATGTGACAAGCACTTGTAATAAAACAATGGTTCACAAATGTGAGAGGAAGCTCGCTGCGGCACATCCGCAAAATGCTGCGTCAGGCTCGTTCAGAGAAAATTATATTTTGAATTTGAACACAAAATAATTTGCTGACAGACCGACAGTCTTTGTTAGATTGCCAAATGTTTTGTTTTTTTTTTTATTTTTATCATCATAAATATGATGTAGGTGTAAAAAAATACCGCGTGCACTAGAGATAGAGGCTTCCTAAATTTGCTGTGATTTAATTTTTCACATTGTGTTTTGTGTATCACTTACTTTAATAAAACAGGCAAATATTTTAATATTTTTTTTGTATTATTGAATATCTCGGACATAATATTAGTAGTTGAGCTACGGACGCCCGTCTTTTGGCCGTTCCCTTACGAGACTTAAGAAGCAATTTCCTTAAGATATAAATATTCCAGTTATTATATACCTAATGCGCGCGAGACCAGTCATGGCACATGGCTATTAGTTCGATTCCCATTTGAGCAAATGAAATATTTAATATTTTCATTTTATTGCTCGGGTAATAAAGAAGAGTTCCGCTCTGCACGTGATGTCTCCACACCACACACCACATTTTAGTGGAAAGTGGAAAACAAAAGTGTCTTAATAGAATTGGAATTTGTGGAAATTGTGTCTTAATAGGATTGGAACATCATAACATTAGGTTCTCAGGTTCCATATACCTACCGTACCTATGCGTCTACTTAAGACCCTAATTCGGCTTTTTATGGTTCAAAACTTTCTTTATATTCTACTATACGGCACTAAACCATGTAGCGGGAAAAAAAATCTGAATCGAAATCGAATCCATAAACATCGTGTATAGTCATTACTACTTCCATATTCTTTCATTTATTATATATCGCTACTAATCCTATCTTAATATCTAGGAAACAGTATACTAGCAAAGAAAATATTGTAACAAATTCAATCACATGCTAATATTTTTGAGGATATTACGCGAATTAATTTTTCCTGTCAATTTTGGTGAAGCGATTCGTGTTGACTTCGAGCGGATGTAAATATTCAGATGCGTGAACTTTTTTATTTCACAGACGAAATCGAATAAGTTCTAGAGAAAAAATCAGATCTCGAAAAGATTGTGTCTATTTAACATTGTAAGGATCAAAGAGATTTTTTGAGCCAACTCGTGCAGGCTATACAATTTCAGAAAAAATATATTTCTTTTTATCGAATCTAGTGATAAGACATTCCGTGCCTCACTTCTTTTGATATTTAGAGACATTACGTATTGAGTGACGGATGTCTACGCTGCGCTTTATATTTTTACCAATGCAAAAAATGACAATAATTCAATATCTCATGTGATAATCGAACCCCGATCAGTCAGTGCCTGTGCTGCTGCGCCAACATGACCTCATACAATATATTGAAAATACAATTAAATATTAAAGAAATTTAGTCATGCCCTTTCATTTAATATCCATAATAAATGGGTTGTACAAAGACATGTTCTCGGTCTTTTGGTTTCGATGTCCATTTTTTTTTTAAAGACAAGGCAAAAGAGCGTACGATGGGAAGTGATCACGGCCGCCCACGACCGACCTTCAAGGTCGAGATAGACGCGCGTTTTGAAGGTACCTATGTCGTATTGACCTGGAGACACTGCCGCAGGTAGACAATTTCACATTACCGTGGCGCGAGGAAGGGAGTTCCAACAAAACCGCACAGTAGTGGAGTGCCATATAGCCAGATGGTGTGGATGCGAAGCGGCGTACTACCGCTATTTCAAATATCATTTTTGCGATTAGAAAAATCGGCGGCAGGTAACAAACAGCTCAAACGATTTACCAGAACACTACCCATGATAAATGTAGCAGGAAACGCACAGCGAGGAGAAGTCTCTACGCAAAGCCAAAGCCAAGTTTTTCAGATCAGATTAATATTTCAAATTGCAGCTGGGAAAGATTTCCTTAGAAGCTTAGAAATCTTAAATATTATTAAAAAATGTTGCCATTTGAATCAACAATCCAAAATTACACTAAATTTATTTAAAGAAAGTGACGTACAGCATAATCAGGAAACTTACTAAACGCCGATTACGTATGTATGCATATATTTTACGTCGTAATATATTACGTCTTCCAACTTCGCTTAACTTTCTCGACTCAACTTTATTATTTAAGTATTGAAGGCCAGTCGTAGCGCAGGAGAACAAGCGTGTGACTGTGCGCGACGGAATATTTATTTTTGTTGTTTTAGTTAACTATTTTTATCTACTTGAATTTACTTTATTTGGATATTTGATTATTTGAACGAAATCATAGCAAGCAAATGGAACAAGCTAACACTAGAATTTTTACTCAAAGAAGTACAAATAATTTATTTTCCCGCTTTTATATACAAAACATGGGATAGACTTAACACAAAATGTCTGGATAGGTAAGCGGAGAGAATGGAGCATCCTAACATTAGGTTCGCATGCTATATTTTCAAAAAAGCGTGAAGCTGCTACAAGATGAAGTAGAAAATATAAAGTAAATATAAATTTCTATTTCAGTTTACACTATATCGCACATAGCACGGTATGCAGTAAAAACCTGGGAAACTAGCTTTAAGACACTCCGTTCCCATTATGACACTTCCGTTCCACACTCTCCGCCAAATACTAGAGACATTGCATGTTGAGTGACAGCGTTCATCACCGCGGTTTGCCTCGACACCAGAATTTTTTTGTGAGTTCAATTCCTACTAAGTAGAACAGAAGTGTCATTGCAAGCGTCTCTGGCACGTATCACTCCACTCGACGCGCTCGTAACATCAATTTTCGATTTCTTTCGAAGAATCAAATAAATATCTATAGCCATTGAAAGTATTCACTCTCTATAGATTATATTAGGAAACTTTATGTTATTCTTTATTATTATATGTTTTTATATATTTTTTCAGGGCCAGTTGTGGCACATGTTCACAAATGTGTGATTGTAAACGCAGTAGGTTGTGGATTCGATTCCGATTGGAGGAAATAAAATATTTATTTTTTTCATTTCTTCGCTCTGATGTTGAGGCAACAGGTAATCTACTCAACACCTACTGCCTCCAAAATTCGGCGGAAAAAGGAAGGCGAAGTGTTTTAGCACTACGCTCTCTCTCTGCCTATCTTGCTACATGCAGGATACAACTTGAAGCTAAGATGTGTTCTAAATCTTCTTAATAATAAATATTATTTAGAATAATCTTACGTAAACTTCGATAGACTAGAATAGGTTTATATATTTTGAACTGATATCATTAAATATACATATTTCTAATAAAATAATATCATATAAGTTCATACATTCGAGCAGTGTTCTATTCGTTTAATTTCATTAAATATGTCGTTTTTTTGACGCCGATTGGATATAGAAGTGGTATATCAATATATATATTTAATTTGCAGAGTGCTGTACAATGTTTTTAAATTAAATTTTCGTTTGTCTTTACTCTTAAATTTGGCCTCTTTAGCAGATAGGGCGGAAACAGAGTAAATAGTTAACCGTTTGTATGATTTATTTAGCTTCATACTGTATTCCACACATAGCAGGGTAGGCAGAGGGAACCTGGGAATTTAGTGTTAATACACTCCATTCCAATTAAGACACTTCCGTTCCCCATTTTCCTCCATTTACCTTTATTATCCAACAAACATAATGCGTAAAGTGGCAGAAATTAACGCCGCACTTTTCTTCGTTAGTGTAGCGAAAAAACTTTAATACATATTTCATTTCCTCGAGGGAGAATCGAACCTAGCATGTACGTGCATTTACCGTGCGTACTTATGCTCCATCGTAGGATATATTTTCTTGTAATACAATTTCCATGGAAAGGAGAGTGCTAGTCTGTATAGTGGTTATTTAGTATCATACTAGTACTTATACTAACTAATATTTTAACTTTAAAAGTTTGTGAGGATGGATGTTTGTTACACTATCACACAAAACCTACTGAATGGATTTAGATGAAACTTTACAGTAATATAGAATATACATCAAAATAATACACAGGCATTTATGTAAAGAATTTGTGAAATAAATTGGAAGTTTAAGGGGCGATGCCGCGTTTGGGTCGATAGTAAGATATAGAGACTACTAATCTTTTACACAACTCGAAAATGGGTACTGTGTACCTACGAATGAATGCATTTTATTATTGGTAAGTTAAAGAAATCAAATTTGAGATTTTTTTCTAATGATATTTATTTTAGGTTTTTTTTTAATAAATATATTTTTTCATTTTCATATTTGCCGAGTAGCGGAAGTGGACGCCACATTTTGAACCGTTTCGCTGGAGTCAGATCAGAATCCGATGAGATAAAATGTGATGTGATACGCAAAGTGGTCAGAGCGCCTGGTCGGTTTCCAGGAGGCGCAGATTCGACTCCCACTACGTTTATTTTTTTATACTTTTTGTAAATAAGTAAAAATGTTGTTTATCATTTCCCCGAGTGGGTATCAAACCCACAAACGTCACGCTTGCAGTCAGACGCTTTGCAGCTGTCACGACGGCCTCTATATTCCTTAAATCTCAAATTGGTTTCATTTAATACTTATAGATTTTTAAAAATAACTAATTAATAAGTATATACCACGTAGGTTCAAAAAATATAAATGTGCACATAATTAGGTAACATACAAAAATTTAATTTATAAGTAAATACCATTCACGTACATGGAAAGGTTAATTTATTGAATGAGAAGAAACGTTCCGAAGATTTTCTTTGTTTAGAATAAATCTTAAATAAGGGTAAGGCTAAATGCTAATGCAAAGGTTGGAATAAAAACTTTTTTATACCTGTTATATATAGTTCGAGCTGAAACGCCGAAGCAAAGTTTTTTTATTAACACAGCGTTTCTTGTAACTAAAAATGATTTTTTACCAACGTGGCGTGAGAGTAATTCTATTATATTCACGCTGTATCCCGCAGATAGCAGACAGGAACCTGGAAGCCCAATGTTAAAGCACTTCAACGAGACAAGACATTTCCGTTCTTTACTTTCCGCCAAATTCTGCAGGTTTCGCTTTTAAGGCATTTTATATTTTCCCTCTCTATTAGACAAAGCGGAGCGTTGAGCCCCACAGCTGAATACACTCTAAATAAGTTATAAAGAGTTAAATGATTTTGTTCTGCAAATATTACGACATTCCACTGTGAATCGTATTATCTAATCATTTATTTTTAGCTAGACCCACACGCACGTGTATAATTCCCATACATAGCAGCATGGGAAGAGGGAACCTAGCGCCGTTACGTTACACCGTTTCCTAATTTCTACTTAATTTTCTATACATTGGGTACTGAGGGGCGGAACTAAACGCCAGAGTTATCAGAGCGAGAAAATTAAAATATTTCATTATCCCAAATGGGAATCGAAAAAAAGTCATACGTCGCTGACTGTCGACTCTTTCTCTTAAAAAATATATAATATTTTAAATTATTATAATCTACTCAATAAAGCAAGTCGTGGCTTAGAAGGTCAAGCGCGACTGGTTGTGTGTTCGTTTCCCACTCAAGGAAATAAAGTAATAACGTGGCAAAGCGATCAGTTTAATAATCTAACACTTATATATCCCACTCTAGTATAAATTACAAAGATTGACGAAGAAAGACCAAATGTAGAGGCCTAATGAAGTAAACAAAACAAACATTACTTCGTGATTGTGAGGAATCCCAGTTTAACTGCCTACACTCTACAATGTACGAGCAGAGATAGCGCGGCGTGGGAGTCGTTATACGAGTATACCTACTGATGTGGGTGTGACATTGTCGGCTATTTGTCTTTCTTAAGTGGTATCAACATAATTCAAGAATATATTTTTCTAAAGGAAGTTCTTTACTTTTAACTTAACTTAATTGTACGCCGGGGCAGTCAGAGAGAACGGAGCGCCAAATGCTACGGCCTCTACATACTTCTTTCGCCTCGTCTAGTATCATAAACTTTTTAATACATGACCACCCAAATTTACTTTTAGGTTTTAAATAACTTGAGGTAAGCTAAAGCATCCTACTAATATTAAAAATGCGAAGTTTTGTGAGGACGTATGTTTGTTCAATATTTACACAAAAACTACTAAACGAATTTAAATGAAAATTTTCCATAATTTAGCTTATATATCAGGGTAACCACATAAGCCACATTTATATAAAGATTTTGTTTTTTTTTTCTTTAATACAATAATAAATGTAAGCGGACGAAATTGCTGTTGAAAATTGCTATTGTATGAGTCTCTAGTTAGCTACGTAGTTGTAATCATTCAGCTGGTTGATATTAATGACTCTAATAATCTCGAACTCAAAGCTGTTATCAAGTTTGCAATGAGAATTAGTGTTAGTCCATAATATAAAATTAAAATATTTATTTTTTGTCATTTTTGTATATTTTCCTTAAAATGTTGACAAATGATTCATTAATTGAGTTGGTCAGATTTTTTTTCTTATTTTTGTTAATAATTACCTTTTGATAGTTTTATTAAATAAATACCTTTATTAAAAGGTCATTATTGACAAAAATAACAAAAAAAATGTCACATGTTTATCAAAATCCGCATCCGCATTAACTACGACACGTAAAGTATAATTTCGACAACGGAGGGGGAGAGATTCTCGCTGCGATTACCTCTATAAAATCTTTATTTGGTACCTTGAGGAACGTAGGAATACAAAGTGTGACTGATTCCTTCTGCCTACACTGCTGTGTGCAGGATGCATATATATATTACAGTAGTACTACAAAATATACTAGTTCATTCTTAGCCAACCTACCAAGTTAAAGTAATGTACCAAGCTTCACGCTGCATCCATTTATTTGTGTATATATGTATATATATTTTGTGTATATATATATATATATATATATATATATATATATATATATATATATATATATATATATATATATATATATATATATATATATATATATATATATATATATATATATATATAACGGGAACTTTACTTATTAAGGTTGACAATATGTATCTATAAGTATGCACTCATTTTATATGAAATGAACTACAAATAAAATTTCCATTTTTTTAATACGTTTTTTATGTACGGAACTTTAAAAAAACGTCGAAAATCGCGAAATTAAAAATGTTGATAAAGTTAATCATTGTAATTAATAATAGTTTGGTTAGAAAGTGAAATAAAAAGTTGATCACTGTACAAGACTAGAAAAATGTATGTTTACTGCTTAGGTAAAAGGAGAAAGAAATTCGTAGTTAACCCTGTTGATGATGATACAATGGAATAATTCGTTATTAAAATAAAGGAAAAAGGATGATGTAGAAAAATGTTTTTAACATTTTATTTAAAAAAGATTTTTCTGGCTTTACTTTTGAACTCAGGCAAATGCAAAGCTCAACTTACGCCTCGTGGACTTTAGATACCGGAGTATTGGCTTAAGAAACTATCTCATGCTACCTCTGTCAAGTTTTAGTACGGAATGCCTTTAACAACTTTCATTATTGTCAATACAGCTGGAGCGAAAGCGTCACATCGGGAACGACATTGTCAATATTGTATTCACAGAAGACTCCGTTCACAACACCTTCAACCCGCAATGCGTGAAAAGCCATTTTACTCGTATCCTTTTTAAATAAATATTTTCTAATGTTTTTAATTATATGCTTACTTTAAGTTTCGCCAATCAACAAACAATGTCTGGAAAATTTGGCAGAGTGGGGGGAGTGGAGTGTCTTAAAACTATATCCCAACTGTCTACAATGTTATATGCGAGATAACGATAAGATTTTCTTATTTTTGCATAAAGGACGCAGTGAGTGCTACATTATTCATTTTATTAGAGAGATTCCAAACTAGTATCGAAATCGAGTACAACAAAGTACGAACATCCATTTTCAAATTAATAAACTCTGAGAAATTATATTTAAGCTCACGACCATCCCATATGTTTACCAAGTACAAATAAAATACTTAAATGATATACAGGATAGGCAGAGGGAGTTTATTTAAATTCTTAAATAAAGCCCTTGTTACATAATTAAAAATCTATTTATTGAAAATTTGCCCCGAAAAATTAAAAAAAAAAAAAAAAAAATTACACGAATATATCTGTCAAAGCTAAAACTCAGTACCAACCCCCCCCAAAAAATATCTCTAGATACGCTAATGATTATAAGCAAATAAGACAAAAAACCAAAATATCTAATTATACAATGAACTAATATAAAAAAAAATCGAAACTAATATTATTCTAATAATTTAATTTAATTATGAAAATAAGTCGTACACGAAGGTTTCCTCCGTACATAACGAAATTAAGCTGTATAATTAAAACGGCCATTATTATTCGTGTAAAGCTGGGTTTCATTAAATTTCATCAAAGCTTATTTGAAACTGCATCGCAAA
>DWLH01002535.1:0-10685 GCA_018249795.1 Heliconius telesiphe telesiphe | reverse complement strand
TTGTCCCGAATGAAAGTTTTCCACTTTTTGTTTTTTTGTTTTTTGTATGTGCATAAATTGTTGTTCTTTAGACTTATGAGAAAGTAGTTTGTGGAAACTTGATTGGTATGTGTACTATTATTTGTGTATTATTAGAATATATTTAATGTACTGTATGTTTCCCTTAAAAATAAATAAAATAAAATAAATAAAAAAAAAAAAAATCTTGATTCTTCTCTAGGTGCAGAAATACAGTCTATTTTATTAAGTCACGTCCACTCATCGTCCTGGGCGACTTTAATTCCCACCACACGGCGAAGGGATGCCATCACTGTGACAGTTTTGCGTTACAGTTATTGGACATTTTTGATAATGCAAATGTCTGTTTTGTTAACCACGGTTCGCCAACTCGCAGAGTTTACCCTCATCAAAATCCTAAGAGTGCAGTCGATTTGACCCTTTGTTCTCCTTGTTTGGCTCCTTCCCTTAATTGGGAAGTTCTCTCATCATTTTTCGGCAGTGATCATTTTCCCATTATTGTTACTTTGCGCAATAAATCATCTCCTCCTTCCGCTCCAACCCCTCTGTTGCCTTATCGGTTGAATAGAGCCAATTGGTTGGAGTTTTCGTTTTTTATTGATTCCCATCTCCGCAGTTTTCCCAATGTTAATGCAGATAATTCTTTGGCTTGCTACGAACATTTTATTAATATTTTATACTCTGCAGCTGATTCTTATATTCCTCGTAAGCAGAATGGGTGTAAATTATTATCATTCCCTCCTTGGTGGGACGAAGAATGCACTGCTGCTATTAAAATTCGTAAAGCTGCTGAACGGAAATATATCCAGTGTATGACCCCCTTAAATTTTATAGTTTACAAGAAAATAGTAGCCCAAACTAAAAGATTATTTAAAAAGAAAAAGGGTTGGCTTCGGTTTTTTCAGTCCTTGCACCCTCGCACTCCATTCTCTACAGTTTGGAAATATATCAAAATCTTTCTTTCCTCCATTACTGATTTTCTGTGTAACTTATCGTCCAATGATTCTTCTTGGCTAAAAAAATGTATGTGTAGTCTAGCTCCTCCCTTTGTACCTAACTTCGATTGCTTTAACTCTCCCCTCCCATTGGAGGTTAATTTGATGGATATCCCCTTTTCTATTAATGAGCTTCAATGTGCTTTGAATGGCTTATCTGATTCTTCCCCTGGTGTAGATGGTATCCCGTATTCTTTCCTTAAAAATATTAGTATTCCTGCAAAAAAAATATATCTTTCTATTGTTAATTCTTTCTTAGAATCCGGTTATGTTCCTTCATCCTGGAAAACTCAAATTATTATTCCAATCTTAAAACCTGGGAAAGATCCCAAAGAGTCTTCTTCGTACCGACCCATAGCCTTGTCTTCCACGGTGTGTAAAGTCATGGAGCGCTTAATAAAAATTAGAATTGGCATAATTGATAGCCTCAGTGTTCTCACCTAAGAAATCCGCCTAAGCTTCGCTAAGGGCGAATATGTGATAGGTGGTTTTTTGGATATTAGCTCCGCATACGATAGCGTTATTCTTTCTAACCTTAAAATTAAAATGCTTAGACTTGGTCTCCCTCCTAAATTATCTCAATTCATTTTTAATCTCTTTATCGGCAGGTCCATTCGAGTCAGGCATCAGGGCAACCTTCTTCCTCCTAGATCTCTCTGGAATGGCCTTCCTCAGGGTTCTGTGCTGAGCCCTCTATTATACAGATTTTATACTCATGATTTAGATAATTCGGTTGATAGTTTTTGCAATATTTTGCAATATGCAGATGATATTGTGTTATATTTTAGTTCTAAAAACATCGGCGAAATTGTATCTAGACTTAATTCTATATTATTTAGGTTTATGTCTATCTATGCATGGATTGTCATTGTCGGTCCCTAAAAGTAGTGTGGTTATTTTTACCTATAACATATACATATTGTCTATAACAATCAAAGTATTCCGGTTCTTAATTGCGTCAAGTTCTTGGGTGTGCTTTTAGATTCTAAACTGTCTGGTTCTCCACATATGGAATATGTGTCCAATAAGTGTGAAAAAAATCTCCAAATTTTACATGCAGTATCAGGGGTTTGGTGAGGTTCCCATCAATTTACGCTAAAATTGTTATATAATGCCATTATTCGTAGCCATTTTGATTATGCTTTATTCTTGTTGGACCCATGCTACAGGTCTGCTTTAAACAAATAAGCTAAAATTCATTATAAGGCTAAGAATCATCTTAGGAGCTATGAAGTCATCCCCTACAAACGCCATGCAAGTGGAATGTGTTGATCCTCCGCTCCACCTTCGTCGTCAATATCTTTCCGATCGCTTTATGTCTAAAGTGCTGCAGTCTTCTTCTCATCCTTTGTTTAATTGTCTTCATCGTCTGTCCCGTGCCATTAAATCCCCACGCCATTCTTCTAGCATTTTAAAAAGTTTCCATAAATTGTCATTCCTTTCAACTTGTATTTTCTCTTCTCCTATTCGCTCTTTATATTCTATTTCGTTTAGTGCGCTTACATATAATCCTTCTGTGTTAACGAGCCTGGGTATTGTCAAGAACGATCCAGGCGCTAATATTAAATTTCAAATTAATTTCGCTAAAAATTGGCCAGACTATGTAGGCATATTTACAAATGCTTCTAAGTCATCACATAATTCTAATGTTGGGGCAGCTTGTTGGATTCCTAAATACAAAATTATTTTAAGTTTTTTGTGTCCCCCTGAAACATCTACTTTTTCTGGCGAATGTATTGCTTTGCTTGAAGGCATATTGTTTGCAGAGTTTCACAATCTTAAAAAAAGTTGTTATTTTTACTGATTGCTTAAGTGCTTTACAATCTTTGTTGCAAAATCCTTTTCGTAGCAATTCTAATTTTCACCTTGTTTTCAAAATTAGGGAAGCTTTGTATCGTTGCCACCTACAAGGGGTACTCTTATCGTTGGCATGGATCCCGAGCCACTCTGGTATTACAGATAATGACATAGTCGATTCCCATGCCAAATCTGCAGTGTCCTCTGGACCCGTAACTCATAATTTTATTTATTCCCAAGACCTGTTGTCTTTGTCAAAATCTGATTTAAAATCTTCATGGATTTTTTTGAAATCTGTATTATTAAAAGGTAAATATTACGCTTCTATCCAACCGGAAGTTCCAACCTTTCCGTGGTTCTCTCGATATAGGCGCGCCAATAGAACCGTAACATCTACTATTTGTAGACTACGCCTAGGCCACGCGTGTACGCCTTTATATCTAGCTAAATTAAGGGTTAAAGATAATCCTATCTGTGAGTGTGGTTTGGAGGAAGGTTCTACGGATCACATTGTATTTAATTGCCCAAAACTTAACTATTCTCTTTAGGATATCCTTCCTCTTAATGTACAGCGTTCTGTTAATATAAAATGTATATTATCTTTAGTTTTTAGTTCTTTTATTAAAATGTTGGTTAAGTTTATTGTGTGTATTTTTTATTATTTATTTTCATTTGTACATTTCTAATATAGCGTTTGTTTTTTTGTTTTAGTGTTTGAACCAGTACGTCCACTATCATATCTATATCTCAAAATTTACTGCTTCATATCATTCGTGTTTTTTCTACTATACGTGACACTGGCAGATTATTTTGCGCCTGTCATCGTAAAATCAGGCCATTAAATATAAAAAAAATAACTACTCAGATATAACTAATTATATCTTAAGAATAATAAAACTGAATTATATTTTATTAAAAAAAAGAAAATCTTTCTTTGGGTCAGTATGATGGTTGTGTTTCAGTAAACCAAAATATAAATAATGCGTCAATTTGTCCCGATAGACTTAAAGAGAGGAAGTCTTTGAAGGAAAATGAATAGTAGTCGTAAAGGAGCCGTTCACAAAATGTAAACCAAGTCGACCTAAAATATATGAGAAATCTCCTTAGAGGCCTTATAAAGGAGCACTTCCTGAAGTTTCAAAAACTCAAAAACATTATGCAGATAAACACATAAAGTGCATGGAGTAGCCCTGAAACGTTAAAAACCCAAAGGATTTTTAACCGAGATAAAACTTTATAGTGAAAAAAAATTCCTCGAAGTTGTACTACGTAAAGAAAAAAAATATCATATACTAATGCAAATGACATAATTAAAAAAAAACAGACAACATTGGAAAGCATTAAGAAGATGAAAAAATTGTAAAATGGGTTCTTGGGTGTCGTAAAAATATACTAGATAATTAATGTAAAGTTTTAGATCGTGTTCAAAATAAAATTACAATAAGTATGGAAATAAAGATTTCATGTAACCAAGACATAGCAGAAATTTATAAAACTTTTCTAGTAGATATGTTCTTGCAGTAGAATTTAAACATGTGAACACTCAAGAACCATACTGTTATGAAAGTACGTATAAAATGTTCTGTTTGGATGAAACTATACCAGTGAACGATGAGGGTCCGGCTGAGATATATAAAAATTTACATAATGAACATAATAATTTACCTTGATCTTGTAGTCTCAAACAATGCTTATTAGATGAATCAATCCAAGAAAGTTTAATAGATGTTTTTAAATATAAAAATTAATTATAATTGAGGCCAGTCGTGGCGCAGGGGCACAAAGTGTGACTGTAAAATCCATTGGTTGTGGGTTCGATCCCCACTCGAGGAAATGAAATATGTATTTACATTTATATTTTTGTTTCTTCGCTCTGGTGTTGGGGCAAAGCGCGACGCTGAGTTCCGCCACTCAACACGCAATGCCTCCAGAACTCAGCAGAAAGTGCGGAACAGTGTGTCTTAACACTAGGTTTCCTCTGCCTACCGTGCTGTGTGCGGGATACAGCGTGAACCTGATTATTTTTTTTTATTTAAAATATATAAATTCAAAGTCAGCCATATATGTATTAAAATCAAGTCAACAATTTTTTGTCAAAAATAAAATACTTTATAACATTTGAGGTCAATTTATAGTAGGCTTGTATGCCATGAATACATTCATTTATATCGATGCTTTCATAAATTCATTTGAAAACTAGTCAAGTCAGATCTTACACATAAATATAGTCTCCTAACTTGTAAAAAGATAGGACATTTAAGGTGTTATAAAATATTTTAAATTGCTAAAAATAAATTTCAGGACTGACCATTGAACTTGGCACACATTTACATCTCACTTCTTTTATCGCTGAAGTCAACAACCAAGGCATATATCATATTACTGAACTTGGCTCTCATTTTACATTTATGTTTTTAATGGGATATTTAACTACATTACATGAAGTCCATAATATTATACAGAAAACGCAAGTAAATTTAAAAAAGTGTCCGAAGCAAAGACTCACTAAAGGTCATATACAAGCAAGATTGAAAATTCTCGAAGATTATTGGAATACATTTAAGCAAGCCCATAACAACCTTACGATATGCACGCCGCGAGAACAAAAGGGGATGTTACCGTATTTTTTAAATGAAGATTTTTATCAAGTTTAGATCTTTATTTGGTATTACAAGCGGATTTAAGTGACCATTTAATAAAGATAGAAGCGCCGAAGATCGCCAACGTGGCAACCGTAAGTCATGAAGCTCAACTATTTTCATCGCCATTTGTTAGTAGCTTGCCACGAATACAATTGCCGATGTTCTCGGGAAGATATGACGATTGGCCCACATATCAGGATTTGTTTACAGCTCAAGTTCACAATACAAATTTAAGCAATGTTCAAAAGTTACATTATTTAAAAACTAGCGTGACTGGGGAGGCAAAAATATTATTAAGACAAATTCAAACATTAGAAACCAATTATGTACAAGCTTGGGATTTACTTAAGGGACGTTTTGGGAATAAAAAAATGATTTTAAATTCACTCTTAAAAAGATTGTTTGGCCAGAAAAAGGTTAGTAGTCAGTCATCGAGTCAAATTAAAATATATTTCAATCTGCAGACGCCGGTATAAGTACACATCCTACATGTACTTTTTGCAAAAATTGTCACTACATGTTTCAATGTAAGGATTTTGCAAAGCTATCTGTGGAGCAACGGCAAGACGTCGTCAAAAAGAATCGTTTATGCTTCAATTGCCTCATACCTAACCACAACGTCTTTAAATGTAAACAAACAACATCATGTCGAGTTTGCCACAAGAAAAATCACTCTCTGTTACACCAGTCTAGAGATACCAATGAGAAAAAGGATTTAGATAAAGCAATACAATTAGAGCAAAGGATTACAACTGCACATTTTTCTCAACACCAACCTGTTCATGAGGTGCTACTTGCTACAGCACGAGTAGAAGTTGAATCATGTTGGGGACACAAACATCTACTTCGTGCATTGATTGACCAGGGTTCTGAAGCTTCATTCGTTTCTGCAAAAGTAGTCGACCTTTTGGGTTTATCAAAAACGAATATTGTCGATGTTGTCTCTGGAGTGGGAGAAGGAAATCAAACAGCAATAAAACACTTAGTTGATCTAACAATTACATCACGATCTAATGCAAATGATGTCATTCAAGTTAAAGCTTATGTGCTGAAGACTATATCTACAAGATCACCATCAAAACACATCGCGATTAATTGTTCACAGCTTCAATCACTACCATTGGCTGACCCTACATATAACACACCGGGCAGGATAGATATACTGCTTAGCTCTGACATCTTTTGTAAAATTATAGAAGAAGGTGTCCTTGAGATGAATGAAGGAGTAGTGGCACAGAAAACATGTTTGGGGTGGATACTGTCAGGTCAAAAAAAAACAAAATAACAATGAATAGCAAAGAACACAATATAATAACACTGCATATCACTAGAATAGTTAAAGAAGACAATGATATGTTAACAAAGTTCTGGGAAATAGAAACAGAGTCGTATACAAAGAAGAAAATATTTACTAAGGAAGAAGATATGTGTGAAAAAATATATAAAAATACAACAAAAAGGGATACAGAGGGAAAATATACTGTGCACCTACCGCTGAAGTGCAGTACTGGAGAAGCAGTTAATTTATGTGGGGATACGAAGATTTCAATGTTTAGAAAGGAAATTTGTAAAATCTGAAGTATTGAAAACCGAATACTCGAAGGTCATTAATGAGTATATGGACATGGGTCACATGTCCTTATCTAGTGCGAACACTGCAACAACTAGCCGACGATGAAGCACATGAATATCCTGATATTGCACCTGGAATAAAAAATTGTTTCTACATGGATGATTTAATGGTAGGAAATGAAAATGTGGAAGAAACAAAGAAGATGTGTAATGAAATTAAGATAGTATTAAAAAGAGGAGAATTTGAAATGCAAAAATAGTCAAGTAATTCAGAAGAAATATTAGAATATTTACAAGAGGACAAAACAAAAAATACAGTAGAGATAAAACTTAATAAAATAATAAAAATATTAGGTTTAACATGGGATAGAAAAGATGATACATTTAGTAATAATTACAGTAAACTTACCTGAAATAAAATATCCTATTACTAAGAGGTCTATACTATTTGATGGCTATCACCAGTATCGCGGTGCGCACAAAACGAAAGCGTTCACAAGATGGCTGTAATATTAAATTGTCGGTATTTATGACGGAAATTAAGCAAATTTTATTTGATTTTAAAACAGCAGAAGCATAAGTTTATGAAAATTCTAAACTCCGATATAAGTGCATCGGTTGATTATGTATCTGTTTTATGACTCCTTATTGGAGAAAATAGATCAATTAAAATTAGAGCGTCAAGAGAACCTGGATTACATCCGTGCACTTGAGGATAAGTTAGACAAAACTGAACGTCATGCTGTCTTCCTGCGCCGGGCTCCGGCGCCCAATCCACCTTAAAGGCCGGCAACGCACCTGTACCTCCTCAGGTGTTGCACGGGGTCGTGGGCGGCGGTAGTCACTACCATATCATCAGGTGACCCGAACGCTCGATTGCCTTGGCCTTTTCCAAAAAAAAAAGTACATTCTAAGGAAGCTGAAAATAAACTTATTATAGTCGACTTTACTACTGTTCTTATGAAAGAAAAAATACTCACAAATATACACAGAAAGCACGTTTTTAGGCATTTTTATACAATCTATAAAATAATCAACATTTTTGGTCAAGTTCAAGTCGTACTCATGACCCGAGAGTTTCGTACCAGTTTCATGAATGGAGATACACCAAAAGAATAACTTATTAAAGTTGTCATTTTGTATCAAATTAAGTACAGATTAAAATTTGTATCTAATGGTTTTTTTCTGTGACACAAATACAATAAGTTGTCAATTTTTTAAAAATAATTTTGGAATTTTCCTTTATACGTGCCGTAAGTTTTAACTTCGTAACAAATTTCGTAATTGTATATTAACGGGAAGTACCCTATAGTTTTGATAGAAAATACGACAAATAACAAAGCATAAACCCTCGTTTCATTCCATTTCATTTCATCGTCATTTGATTGCAATGATTTAGAAGATAGATCTTTTTTGTGCTCTAAGGGAATATAGACTTGAACATTGAGGTATCTAACTTTTAAGCGATCTTGTACAAAATAGTCTTGACAGACGGATAGACGGACAAACAACAAAGTTATCATATAAGGATTTTGAGGTATATACCCTAAAATACCCTTGGCACATACATACATGCAACATACAGGTGGAATAGTGCACCGTCGGTACGTGTCGCTTGTAAGTCATGAAATAATACTGTGGGATATTTTTATAAACAGTGTCAGAGCATCTTTTTTTGAGACACATTTTTTAGAGGTTGCTCCCAAAAGTAACTATTTTTATACGTTTCCTAAAAAAATATTAATAACAAACGAACGAACGGACTGAAGAACCTATTCAAAGAAATATCAAGTAAAAATATAGAGTATTTACTCGATATTTCTTTGAATATTAAGTCATTCTTTGTCACTGTATTGATATAATTACGAATTAAGCTAAACTGTTACGAAGGTAATCTTCAGCAACAATTCAATTTAGTTTACTTTGTAGTTAGTACTATGAACAATTGTACTTTAAAAATACGTAAATTTATCAACAGTCAAATAAATAAGACGTTTCTAAAGTCATTTTTATGCACCATCTATTGGACTTACAATTGAACATTGTTAGAAGAATACTACTATGTTTATGTTAGATTTATTATAAGTATAGATCACACTTACACGATGTAATTAACGCTTAACAAATAATAACTCAACAATATGTTTTATGCGTTATCAACATTCATTATCATATGTAGTCAATAGATATCATTGCGTATGTTTCTATTTTTTCAAATATAAATATCTTAAAAAGTACATGATTTTTTGATAGAGTGTAGCGGTAACCTTTCCAAACTAAAAACACAAAGTGTTTTATGCACAGCGCCATCTATTTAAGACTTAAAACTAAGGACAGTTTAAAAATGCTGTTTTTATGTTAAATTTTACCTAACATAAAATTATATTAACCGAAAACCGATGTTGTGCTAATGTATTAAAATTATTAATATTCCTCCCGTGGTAATTAGTGTTTAACTCCACAGTATGTTTTATGCGTTATCATCTAGATTCGTTAGTACCTACTATTTGTTGTCAATAGATAGCGTTACGTGTATGATAGAGAGTAGCGGTGAACTTTCCAAACTATTTAATTTGATTTTTTTGCTGTTTGTACTACGAATAAATACATTTGTTTAAAAAATACATGATAGGATTACAATGACATAAAAACTAAAGACCACTCTGAGTTACTTGCAATTTTTGTGTGTAAAAGTTGCTTAAATTTATTGTGTACTTTTTACGTTATACACACTCATAAACACATAAACAGATAAAAATTCCAAAAACGCTGGAACTGGATTCTGTTAGCTATCCTTTAGCACCCTGGCTATTTTTTTTTTAAATATTTTCAATGTACAGAAAAAACTTTTCTACAGATTTATTATAAGTATAGATAACATAGACCTCATAAATGTTATTGAACAAATAAACATCTCAAAATCATATATATGCTCGCCTGAACAGATTATCTCTTACATGAATATGTCTGGTAGTTCCATGAAAATAATTTATATTAATATTAAAAACATTAACTGTAACTTTGATCACCTACAAATTCTCCTACAAAGGATATAAATTTATATAGACATAATTATTTTATCTGGTTGGTCTGTTGGATGAGTAAATGTCCTAATGTACCTATTCTAGCAGGCTACGTGTCTCATACATCGGAACATTGTAATCAAAACGACGGTGTTGTTGTTTACGTAAGGGCATGATTTAAAATGTAGGTATTGTTGAAACACCGAATTTTGCTGAAGCTAATTGAATGATAGTCATATACAATAACATATTTGCTCTTGTTGCACTATATCGTTCGTAATCACATAGAAACACAAAAAAAATTATGGAATTTTTAGATGATAAATTAACACTTTTAAATAACTACCAAAATATTGCCAATATCGGTGACATGAATATTATAACATGAGGCCGGCCGTGGCGCAGGGGCACAAAGTGTGACTGTAAACGTGACTGGTTGTGGGCTCGATCCCCACTCGAGGAGATGAAATATTTATTTAAATTTATATTTCCATTTCTTCGCTCTGATATTTTTTTTTTTTTTTTTTAGTTGAATTGTTATGCGCCACAGACTTTGTTGTCCGTGCCTTTTTTGTTCTTAACTCATTATTAAAAATGTTATTTTTTCTTTTTAAAGTGTGAAGTGGACGTTAATATCT
>DWLH01002534.1:0-10686 GCA_018249795.1 Heliconius telesiphe telesiphe | reverse complement strand
TTCCATTTCTTCGCTCTGGTGTCGAGGCAAAGCGCGGCGTTGAGTTCTGCCACTCAACACGCAATGCCTCCAAAATTCGGCAGAAAGTGGGGAACGGAGTGTCTTAACTCTAGGTTCCCTCTGCCTATCCTGCTGTGTGCGGGATACAGCGTGAAGCTAATTTAATTTAATTTAATTTCTTAGTATTTTAAGAGTGCAATAAAAACATTGCGAGTCTTCGCTTTCGATACCTTCCCTAGCGACCATCGATTTGTTTCCAAAATTTTACCCAATACATTTTAAATTATAGCGTTAAATTCACATCAAATTAAATGATAAATTATTATATTCGAACTTTTCAAATCAAAATGATCAAATTAAAATGATTTATTTGTAGGTCGTAGGTGCTCTCTAAGATGGAAATTTGCAGTATTGGACTTCTGAGGGGTTGTTTTTGGAGTTGATAAGTTTTTATGAAACTTTGATACTACAATTGCTATTTGATTTTTAGTAGATAGGCAGGTATTTTTAGGGATATTTAAATGGGATTTTTTTAAATTATAAGTTATAAAGTCTATTCACTATATAATATTATGTATTTTGTATTTTACACATATAATAAAAGAATAGGTCGGTTAATGTATCGATAACATGGCTTAAAACCACTCAGCAGAATTTTTGTCTGACCGTCAATCTTTCAGTCTATGAGGGTGTCTGTTAGTTTGTTCGCGAATCATGAAAACTGATCAGAATTAAACTAATTTTGGTAAGTCATTTTAAAGTCAAAGTGTCGAGCTTTTCACAGATTATTGGATCCCCACCGAATGAAACGATTGCCATGCCAAAGCCCCCCAATTTCTTTGATATCAATTGAGAGTTTAGATCCAATATAATTAAGAGAGAATTAATATCCAATATAATGATACTGCAGCTTTAAGAGAGGTGTTCTCAAAAACTGATAACACGATAAATGGGATATTCTTAGTGGTTAAAGCGTAACTAAATTGACCTATGTTTCTTTTACCTCATCAAGAAATATTTCCGAGAGCTGATTTAATAGAAAACCCAAGTTTATTTCGGCACTGGTCGATGTTTTCGCGAGAAAGTCCTGCACGGTCGGAGTATACAACGCGTGATATTGTCTGCATAGTAATGTATACTAGGATCCTCTAACATGTCATTGATATGAAGAAGAAAGTTTCAAGAAAGTTGCAGTTTCAGAAATGTATTCAGATCGGAAACCGTGGACCCTGATGGTGCATCCAGTTAAAAAGTTAGCGATCCAATAGTATATAATATCGAAGTTTTGCAAGAAGCGCCCCGTGCCACACTTGAATGATCGCCTTTGATATATCTAAACCAGTGGTTCCCAGCCGGTGGGCCGCGGACCACCAGTGGTCCGCAGGGGCCTAAAGGTGGTCCGTGAACGATAACTTTGGGGGATAGAGAGACGTTGGTCATCGTGCAGTGAGTGAAAAGAGCATGCTACATGGGTAATAGAGAATGCTCCAGTCTCAAATATAAATTATTTCGACATCCATATTTATTAAAATATTTTAAAATAATTACACATTAATTCATTGATTTTATGAACTAAGTATGCCAGTTCACGCAAGGAAGTTATGACGTCGCAACGTATGGTATTTTGACAATTTGCAAAGCTATTTTAAATTCGAAGTACCTATTGGATTTGGTTAGTGGTCAACCATCCTATTGAAGGTTTATCGTTTATCTAACATATATGCAATCAATTACCTACGCTTTGCGCTGTCATTGTGACCGGAGTATACAGCGTTCGTTGTGCTATCCAGATGATAGCACGTAGCAATTTATGTTAGTATCAACCAACATGTCATTGATATTCAGAAGATACAGTGTAGGGGGAGCACGCAACGCACGCAGCCTTGGGGGACGCCAGCGTTTACGAGAAATATTTGTGAGCAAAAACCCATCGACAACGGTCTTGATGTTGTGCCCAGTGAGAAAGCTGGCGAAACACTTACATACATTCTGAGGAAGCCCGTAGAATGGAAGTTTTGCAGAAGCGCCTCATGCCACACTCCTCCGAAGGCCTTGTCCATATCCAAACTAACCGCAAGGCCCTCTCCCTTGCTTTCGATAGCCGCAGACTTCCGCGCAGCCGTGGGTTAGGTAAATCCTAAAATAACGAATTCGACCATGGCGGAAGCTATATTGACGGTCATTGATCAATCGGTGATCCACCAGATAAACCAAGAGCTGGCTATTTATAATGTACTGTTCCGGATGTGAAGTCAGCAGATGGTCCGTAAGGAGGCATTGTGGTTGTCCACGTCCGGGAGTCACGTCACCTATGTGACTCCCGGACGTGGACAACCACAAGCTCAAAATCTTGGGACAATCCATTCGCCCTAGCAAGGTCGAATACAGATCTCCCTGCGTGGTCTGTGGTGCATGCCAACTGGTATTATGCGCATTAAAATCGCCAAGTATTACGATATGAGCGGAGGAGATCTGTGACAGCATACATTACTCGGACACAGACGCCTAAGTCAACTTGGGGCCAGATAATTGACCTATGCTGGCGACGTGATTTCCCACATATATTTTAATCGCTTCTAAGACACCATCAGTACCAGATTAATCCTATTCTAAGCCAACGGGATGAGAGCACATGGCACGTAGTAGCGTCGTTTGAGATTTCTAAATTTATAACACAATCTAAAAAAGCCTCACACAGTCGGAAAAACACACGTGAAACCATGTTTGATCAAAGCCGTTGAAGAAGTTTTTAAATTACAGGCCAAAAAAATCCAAATATCCCTTTGCCCAATAACACGGTCAAATGACCGTGCTTTGCATTATTACCAGAGCGAAGAAATAAAAATATTAATAAATAATAATTTATTCTCCCATTGTGAAACCCACAACCGTCGCGTTTACAGTCACACGATTGTTACACTGCGCCACGACGCTTTCGCGGGATATCACAGAAGTTTCTCGTAAAATATATATATATTTTTTCAATGTAATTATTAGTATTGAATTTTAGTTACTTTCTGTTTGATTATCACAGTAAATTTTTATTATACCTCCTACATAGTGGTCCCTGCTACCAAGAATGATATAAAAGTGGTCCTTGATCAAGAAAAGGTTGGGAACCCCTGATCTAAACTGACTGCCAGGCCATCCGCTTTACTTTCAATAGCCACAGCCCAGCGATAGGTTAGGTATACACCAGATCACCGGTGAAGCGACCATGGCGGAAGCCATATTGACGGCCATTGATCAACCGGTAATCCTTACATAAACCATGAGCTACCTATTTTCATTTCCTCGCTCTCACACGAAATACTCTCAGAATAACGCGCAAGATGACCAGCAAATGACTTAATAGAAACGAAGTATGTCAATATTCTAAGAAAAAAGTTATATTTATAAAAAACTGCTGAACCAATCTTAAATAACAATTTAGGTTGAATTTTATTTGTAAAACAAATAAAAAATCTTATGAGAATTACGCTAATAAAATGCCAAAGGTTTGAATTGAAAATTTGACATTAGAACTCACTGTTAGTGCGCTGCGTACATAAAATAATAGAACAAAAAATAATAAATTTTATTGAATAAATAATCGTTTAATTCAAACGGGCGAAGCCACGGGCGGGTTTCTAGTACTTACTATATATTATAATCATCAATTGTCATATATTTTTTATTTATAATATATTATTTTACAGACGGAGCCATGGCAACGTCTCGAGCTAAGTGCGCCCCAAGCGGGCGGATTGCGCGCGTCCTGGCGCGTGCTGCGAGTGGCAGTACCGGCGGCAGCGAGTGGGGCGCTGCGGGTGCGGTGCGAGGCGACGCTGCCTGTGGAGCCGCCGGTGGTGAGAGACGCGGCCGCTACTGTCACTGTGTACTCGCGCACGGAATTGTCAAAGTATGTTTCAAACGGAGGTATGTATTGTTGGTTATAATAGTTTGCTTTAGTTAAAAAATAAAAAACCGAGGGTTCCGTAAAAAATTGGAGGTCTTGAGCTATTACTGAAATTCAGGCTTAGCTTAGCTAGAGCCCTTTCATTTCATACCTCACTTGAACTAGCGGCTGTAATACCAAATTTTGCCCCCTTTTTAAGGACATCATTTTTTAGGATTTAACCACAAGTGTATAGTTTTTAGATTGTTTCCTGAACTAGTACTGTAGAAGCTGCTAGCTGCCAAATTTCATAATTCTAGGAACCGGAAGTACCCTATAAATTTTGATTCCTTTGATAGTTTTTGCTAACTAACCTTTTAATTTTGTGTTACTTATATGTTTTTAAGTGCAATAAATAATATATATAGCGTTTTTGCGATATAAACGGCCATATCTTTTTTATAAGTAAATAATAAAAATGTATTTTTTATCAGGAAATCATGGGGCCGTAGATCTGAGTATTTGGTTTGAATTTCAACTCGATATCTAGAAGTATTCCTGAGATAAAGGATCATAATAGACAGAGAGAACAATAGACAGACAGACAGACGGATGGACAACAAAAGTGATTTTATGAGGGTTCCTTTTTTCCTTAAATACGGTACGGAATCTTAAAAATCTACTCTTTTTATTTTAAGCTTGTTGTAAGATTTGTATCGCGACAGTTATTAACTTACTAGCGGTCCACCCTCGGCTTCACCCGCAAACCACTTATAATTCTTTTATTATGCTGCATTTGACTCGAGCCTATACTTGCGGCCGTTTACGGCCGTTGATTTTTTTTAAATTTAGATTTTCTCAAAAAGTATACGGTCAAATTACATGCTATAAAAGCCAAAGCATAACTTTATAAAATTTCCTTGATAATGGAATTTTCGCTCTTAAGTTTCAATATGTTGTTTCAATATCAAATAAAAAAACGTTGAAATATCACCATGCAATTTTCAACTATTTATTATTGTTACCTTATTGTTATGTTTTGATATAAATAATTGAATATATAATATTATATTTTTTGATTGTTGCGTGAAGGATAAAAAATTACATAGAGGACAACACAAACATTAACAAACATTGAACGTTAAGGGGTCGGGGAACTTTATGAGGAAGGACATCGTATAAGGGACGGATCAGTTTAGGCCAAGTGAAAAGTAAGTGAGGAGGGGAACCGTCATCTAGGTCACATTCACACAGTGAGTGGTCCCTGACCCTGATCTTAGCTAAGTGCACAGGTGGTGGTGCATGTCCAAGGCGCAAGGCGTAAATCTTTGAGAAAAAGACCAAGGTTTCCTGGGGATGTTGGGTTGAATAGCAGCATAAAACTTACCTTTCTGAGATTTTAACAATTCCCAGAATTCGGACCATGACACATCCAAATGAGTTGATGCAAGAGACAACAGATCCTGGGCCGAAATAAAAAAATGATCTAAATTACCACACTGGATGGCTAATTTTGCGCACGAGTCTGCAGATTCATTCCCACTTATTCCAGAATAACTTGGAATCCATGTCAAAGTAACATCCAAACTTTTTAAATAGCATGAGTACATTTTTAAACATTTTTAAAGTGTTATTCCACACTTAGGAAAGAAAAATACTTATTTAGAAAACGTATAAAAATTTGAAATCAATTTTTTCATTCAAATTTTTATACGTTTTCTAAATAAGTATTTAGCATGAGTACAGTTCTTGACGAATCCTTAAAATAATTGAAGACCTTAATTTACTATGAAATGGATTTCCCTTTATAGCCAATATGCAGCTTATAGAGTCAGTACAAATGACAGTCCGTTTAAAGTCGTGGGAGTCTGTGAACCGGATTGCTCCTAACAAAGCAACAGCCTCTCCAGTAAACACAGATGATTGGGGAGGACATTTATATTGTAATATATTTTTGAATTTTTGTATCCAGCAAGCTGCACCAACACAGCTGTCCGTTGAAAGCTTTGATACTGTGGTTATTTAATTAAATGCTAGCACTCATGTGACATGTCTAAAAAAAATATTTTTCAATAAAATCTTATGTGTGATGTTAAATTTTATAAATGTGTATGACGCCAAATTAGCGATATACTAATTTCAAAATTAATTTCAATGAAATCAAAAAACTATAATATAAAAGCTATAAAGCGAAAAAGATGTAATATAAGCTTCTTACATCTATTCTGAGTAAAAAATCACCGAACATATTTTTCGTAATAATACTTTGGAATTGATTCAGAATGGATGTAAGTCTGGTGCTCATGGTACAAAGGAATGTCTTCTCATTGATACAGCTATAAGCCTATTGGTAAGAAGGAAAAGGAAAATCTTACAAGTACTTTGATAGATTATAAGAAAGCCTATGATTCAGTGCCACATACCTGGCTTTTAAAGGTCTTGAAGTTATATAATATTGATATGATTTTTAGATCATTTCTGGAGGCCTATATGGAACAATGGGTTATTGTTTTTCGTCATCTAGGGGAGTATGATATTCCTGCAGCGTTTGAACTGATAAGGATAAAAAGGATCCCTTTACGTTTTTGCCTAGCTCTAAATCCTCTTAGCAATTTATTAGAGGATTCAGGCTAAGGCTTTCGTCTTTGCCGGTAATGGTCCTTACTATTCTCACTTGCTGTACATGGATGATCTAAAATTATTTGGGTCATGTATGCATGTAGTACTCTCACTCCCCCTCACGATTATCACACTAGGGAGTGTGATAAGATCTGATAATATTTCCATTTCAGATTCTGTTTCTTTCAGGAGGTTTCTTGGTGAAGGTGAGACTTATAAATATCTTGGAGTGTCTAAAGCATTGGGTATTGATGAGCAAAACATAAACCAATTGGTGAAGGAGTTTTCTTTGCTGCCTTTTATCTGGTGGCAATAAGGTGCATGCTTTTAACGATTGGGTTATACCGCTGTTAGCCTATACTTTTAGCATTGTAAGATGGACACAGACTGAGTTAGAGTCTGTAGATCGCCAAATACCACCATTTCCATTCTTCTGTAATGAGACTGTATATTCCGCGTAAGTGTAGAGGTCGTGGCTTTTTGAATGTCAAGAACCTCCATGACCACGAGGTAAGCCGTCTTAGAGAATATTTTGTCAAGATTGACATGTATATGTACAAGGATGTGATAACAGTTAACAAAGGCCTTACTCCTCCTGATCGCATGGCTGTATGGAAGAGCAAAGAGCTACATGGTAGATTTCATAGAGCCCTAGTAGGCCCGGACGTGGATACTGCTTCCTCTTTATCTTGGTAACAGTTCGGGGATCTTTTCGAGGAAACTGTAGGTTTTGTTTGTGTAATCATGGACGAAGTTATTAAGACACGGAACTACCAGAGACATATTATGAAAGATGGCACTATCGAAATTTGTCGGGCGTGTCGTCGACCTGAAGAGTTCCTCAGGCATATTTTTTCTGGTTGTTCTCTTTTTTTTACTGTAGATAGGCAAACATTTGTCCGCTACCTAGGTAATGCCTATTCACTCTTACCTTGAAAAGGGCCAAGTTATACTTTTCGGGGAACAGTTCAACAGGCAGGGAGTTCCGCTCTTTAGCAGTTCGCATTAAGAAAGTGGAGGCGAAGCGCTGCGTGCGAAAAGGTGGTATATCGACTACATATGGGTGAAATCCCTGCCTACGTCTAGTGCCCCGCAGATGGAAAGGAGAAGAGGGTACTAAGTCATGCAGCACTGCTGCACACTCTCCGAAATGTATCCTATAAAATATCGATAGGCAGCAGGCTACTTTTCGACGATGTGCAAGGCTTTGCAACTTTGCCTCAACAATCGCTGTGTCACCGATGATCTTGGCGCGATTTTCAATCGAGTCTAAGGTCGCTAGCTGATATTTAGTAGATCCGTCCCAAAGGTGGCAGCAGTACTCCATGCACTATGGGACTTGAGCTTAATAAAGTTGGAGAAGCTGTCCCGGAGTGAAATACTGCCTAACCTTTGAGAGGACACCTAGTTTTTGAGCTGCAGTTGTAGCCAAAGACTTGATGTAACGTCCAAAGTTTAAATCTGACGTAAGGTTCATGCCAAGAAGCTTAAGATGGTCAACTACTGGCACGAGTACATCTCGGAAAGTCGGATCAAGATCGAAGGGGCTCCGCTTCGCAGAGAATAAACACGCCTGAGTTTTGGTAGCGTTAAACCTGACAAGATTGGCATCGCCCCATTCGGAGACGCCCTGAAGCGCCAGGTTCAGACGATCGATCATAGACTCTCGACAAGACTGGATTTCGTTCCGGCTGGCCTTTGCATTAGACAGATATTTGTCAACAACTGTGCTGTCATCAGCGTACCCAACGATACCGGGTGTTAACATATCGTTGATGTGCAGCAGGAATAGGGTTGCGAACAGAACAGAACCTTGAGGAACTCCGACTTATAGCTTGTTGATCAGATCGGCCATCTAGGACCGTTTGTATCGATCGCTCACTCAAGAAGTCTGATATCCATTTGCAAAGGTCAGCCGGTAGTCCGTATGCGGAAAGCTTACTTATAAGGCTTGCATGCCAGACCCTGTCAAAAGCTTTAGATATATCGAGAGACACGGCAAGGGCCTCGCCATATCTCTCGATAGTCTCGCTACATATGTGAGTGGCATACACAAGGAGATCTCCTGTCGATCGCTCCTGACAAAATCCGTACTGGCTATCGCTTAGGAGATTTTTATCCTATAGATATGCCACAAGCCTTTTATTCAGTACACGCTCCATATTCTGGCAGAGTATAGGGGTGACCGATATTGCCTTTTTTGGGCACAGGTTGCACGTTTGCAAGCCACGTTTCCACGACTTGGGCACTACTCCAGTCTCTAGTGAAAGTTGAAACAAGCGTATCAGAACCGGAGACAACTCAGGCGCACAGTTTCGTAGCACAAATGCCGTCTGGGCCGCTCGCCTTATTCACGTCTAGATTTTGCAGGGCTACGCGTACCTCTTTTTGGCGAATGCGGACAGCTGCCATAGAGTCGGCGTGAGGCATTGATGGTGGTATTTTACCTGTATCATCTAGACACGAATTTTCCGCAAAAAGAGAAGCGAACAAGTTCGCTATCTCTTCCGCAGTGTGAGCAAGCGAACCATCTGGCTTATGCAAGGGCGGCAAGGAGGATCGACAAAAGTTCGCTTCGACCGCTTTCACGAGTGACCAAAATGCCTACTACCCGCTGGGTACGAGAGAATGTGGTCAAAACGATCTCTGTGTAATTCTTTTTTGCCTAGCCTGGAGGCCCTGTTGAAGTTTTTCTTCAGTTCACGAGTATTCTGAGCGGTGCCCGTGCGAGCATCAGCCCAGGCAGTATAAGCCTCCTATTTCTGCGCATCTGCACGGTCACAGTCAGCGTCAAACCATGGGCGAGCTTTACTACCAGAAGGAATATCAGAGTATGGTATAAAATATTCCATGCCCTGCTGTATGACTTCGGTTATAGCTTCTGCGCAGCTCGACGATTCTCCTGAAGAAAAAATAGATCTCCAAGGATAAGCATAAAAGAAGTGGCGCATCTCTATCACTCTTTGTGGTGAGCATTGAAGTCCCACAGAACGAATAACTGTGCGGCAGGGTACCTCTGCTGAGCCTCATCAGCGGCTTCGCTGAAATGACCAAAGAGCCTAGTTGTCTCCGGATCTCCGCTGTGCGTGCGGCAGACACCAGCATATACATTTTGTGTAGCTCCAGTATCGACCAATACCCAAAGTACAGATAAACTTGATATCTCAAGGTTTTTGAGACGCTTGATGCAGATGTCATCGCGAACGTACACGCAGACCCCTGCTCGTTGTTCGAACCTATGTTCCAAGGAGTAGCCAGGGTAGTTGAGGTACGAAGCGTCAGCTGGACATTTGATCTGCGTCTCACTTAAGAACAGAAGATGCAGTCTTTCGGTCTTAAGGTTGATATTTGAGTGCAAGCCTCGAATATTGGTGAGGTGCACTTTCAATGGGAGGACGTGCAACCGCTGTTTAACCTTGTTGCTGTTTTGTGTGTCATCTTGCTAACGGTGATTATTTTCATAGACACAATCAAGTAGCCAAGATAATAAACAAGCGACTTGCTCTTAATTATGGTCTTGTGAAATTGGAGGTGCCTTACTATAGGTACAATCCCACGTCTGTTCTTAAAAATAGCTTTGCTCTACTGGGATCGGTTTTTTCAGGTTTATTGTTGCCAATAGACCTGATACGGTATAAGTAGAACGAGTAGCGCGCCGCGCAGTGATAATTGACGTTACTATCCCACATGATAACAATGTCGTGAAGGCCGAAAAAGTAAGATTTAATCAAGATAAAGATAAAGTTTGATCAAGAACGTGGATGTAGAAAGCAGTTTTATTTGAGACGGTGCGTATTATGAGGAGGTTTTTTTCTCTGGATCCCCAGCCACCGATGGCTTGGACCCTTGTTCCACCCTCGGGAGAGTGTTTTTTTTTTAATATTTTAAAATGTATTTTTTTTACAACAATTTATATTTAAAAAATATAAAATTTATTTCTCTTTTGTAGTAAAAAAATAAAGACGTTAAATGTTTCTTTAAGCTTCCAAACTAAATTTGAAACTTGATTAATATTTTATTAAGTTATATTTAAGTCTCAAAGAAAGATAACCGCCCAGAGCGCGATCTTAAAAATAAGAAATCAGCTTCTGTATTTCACAACAGTGTAGACAATAATATTATTGTTTCTTATCGAAAATTATATTCTGATACAATATATTGCTAGTCTTTATTTAACAAAGTCAACCTTT
>DWLH01002533.1:0-10687 GCA_018249795.1 Heliconius telesiphe telesiphe | reverse complement strand
TCAATATTGCCAGCACACAATAATCTATCCTCGTCTAATGTTATAAAATTCTCATCTTCTACTGAAGGCGGCTCGAAACAGGTTAATTTTTTGTACTTATTGTCCATGTTTAGGGTTGATTGTGGTAATTTTTTTATATAATGCTTTAGGGGACGTGTTAGACAGTCGCAATTTAATTTATTATCTGTGAATTAAGTATTTTTTATTTACAATTAATAACACGTTGATACATATTGATAACGAAGAACATTTATTTAATTTACCGCTTTATCCTGTTTATAACAGGGTAGGCAGAGGAAAGCTAAGACGTTAAGACATTCCGTTAACTACGCACCGTACATTATTACAGATTGAGTGGGCGCAATAGCAGAGAGGAAATGATAATAATTCATTCCCCTAAATGTGAGTCGAACCCACAGCCACTGCATTTAGTCAGACGCTGTGCCATTACGGCACGATAGACTCAAAAGTATTTGTCAATTAAATTTATTAAAATCTATTGTACAGAAACAAAAACCTCACACACTTAAAAATAAATTTTATTTCTAACAAAATATTACCAAAGAACAGGAAATAAGCAAATAGTGGAATTTTAAACCTAATTCCATTCAAAATTATTACTAAAAATTAAAAAACACAAAAATGGCTACTAACCTTCAAAATACACTTCCAAATCGTTCTCCCTCACCATTTTTACTAATTGCGGGTAGAAACTACTTAGTAAATTATGTCTAACGTCTAAAACTTTTAATTTCTTAGATTTCAATATATTGTCTATAGGTAGAGATTGTAATGTGTTGTTATGGAGATATATGTGTGATATATTTGTTGGTAAATTAAAGCGAGCGTCAGCTGAAATATAACACAAAATAATTGTAAAAAAAGATTAAATCATTTTTAAATTTATATATTTCCTAAAAAAGTTAGATTAAATAAGCTTTTTTCCGCCGTTTTGTGATGGCGGCTATCTTCGATTTGTTTTTTTTTTCTTCGTGGTATATTGTATTCTATACGTTAGCAATCTTCATTTGACATATTTTTTTTTCCGTTTTCAATTTTCCGCCTTAATTGTAAACATTGTGTAAATACTGGTGGAACTCTACGCTGCGCCTTGTCTTATTGGAGCGAGGAAATTGAAATAATTTAATATTTTTTAGCAAATGTAGATTAAATACTTACACGTTCTAGAGATTAAATCGCTCAATTGGTTATTTGACAGATCTAAAACTTCCAGCGACGTCAAATTGCCAAGCACGTCTGGAAATAAAATAAAACTTATTTTATTATGTGTGGAAGCGCCTGCGCTCCTTTTACGGAAGCAGCATATAGGGTAAAATATTTCAAACCCATACCTAAAGAAATTAATCAAGATATCTCAACAGTTTAGACATCAGATTTTTTTTTCATTTCACGATGTTTATTCGTATATATATTTCGTGTGACGCAGTTACGCTTAGATACCAATAACGTAAACACATACTACTACAAAAATACTACTAAGCGTTGTCGATTTGTCGCTTTTCACTTTCATAAAACATACTAGAATGAAATGAGAAAGAAATCTCTCGTTCTATTTTACGCAATTGGACATCGCCGACATTACCTATGACTCGATTTCGTGAATGAGGCGTGTGCGACGTTAGCGCTATGTGTCGCTCTTGACCAATGAAGTTTTATTTTACAACGATAATTTTATTACTTATTTTGTTTGAAAAAAAAACACTTTTTCATTATGGGAAAAATCTCTTTTGTTTTAATTGTATTAGGTTTTTAAAGAGTAGTTAAAACTGTGGTTTCATTTAAAGTGGTGATGACAAAAACACTGTATATTAAATAAAAGAAAATTAATATAAATAATGAAACTATAGTCCACTTTTTCATCCCGTTCCGTCCCTTCTTCGCCATGGGATTTTTCGGAAATCCTTTCTTTGTGCTCCCCTATACTCCCCAAGGATAGGGTTCATGTAAAATTTCTGGTTTCGATAGAAACGTAGCTTCAGATGTACTTTGACAGTCAGTCAATCAGTTAGTTACGAAACAATTTTACACATAAATCAAGATTTGTAATAATATACTTTGTTATATTTCTAAATGAAAAATAATATACATTTATTTATTAACCTATAAATTAACATTGAATATAAAAATAAAAATTCTACATTAATAAAACTATATCACAATATTACCCTAAACCTACTATAGTAAGCTAATACGTACTAGTAAGCTTACTTGCATTAAAATATATTTTTAATAAGTTTTAACAAAAAAAACCGTCTTCAAACAATAAAGTAAAAAATAAATTTACTTAACATAAAGTAAAACGTACTTTGATTTAGTTAAACAGAAATAATAAAAGAAAGATTTTATAATTTTGAAGTTGGTGTCAAGCTAATGCTACACTATAATATTAAATTACTAAGCCCGTTTGTTTTACTTGGCACCCTTAATATTTCTAATATTATTTATACACAGTTGAGCAAAATTTATTATGTTATTGTAACGAAAAATGGAGAAGGCGCGATGAAGGCTAATCAGTTAAATAAACAGCAATTAACACAAAAACGAAATTGTGTGACTGTAAATGCGTCTGGTTGTGGATTCGATCCCCACTAGATGAAACGAAATGTTCATTTAATTTATAAAATAGAAATTAAATAAACATTTCTACTCTGGTGACAAGGCAAAGCGCGGCGTTGAGTTCCGCCATTTCAACACGCAATGCCTCCAGAATTCCACGGTAAATGGTTAACGGAGCGTTTACCCGGCTGGGTGCGGGGAAAACAGTTTAAAATAAAAACTTACTATTTCTAATGTCATTTATAAAATTATTCGACAGATCCAGCTTTCTCAGCGTTTTCCCGCCGACTGTTATGTCAAATGTCACAACGGGTATCTCATTGTAACTCAGATCGACTTCCATAAGTCTGTACGGTATCCACGGGTTGGCAGGAAACATCTTTTTTGTTAGAAAACCAATTTTATTGTGGCTTAGGTTTACCTGAAATTACGAGACGCTTATATTTTTAAGATTTATTTTAGGTTAGTATTTCTAAACTTGAGGAAATGAAATATTTAGTTAAATTTATATTTCAATTTCTTCGCTCTGATGTCTATGCAAATCGCGGCGTTTAGTTCCGCCACTCAACACGCAATGCCTCCGGAATTCGGAAAGTGAGTAACGGAGTGTCTTAACACTAGGTCCCCTCTGCCGACTCTGTTGTGTGCGGAATACAGCGTGAAGCTGATTTAATTATATGTGTTATTCTCTCGCCTTTCCGATTATTTTATAGCTCTTTATTTATTTATTAAATTTCCAATATAGAAGACATTAATAGACCAAAAAATGTTTCAGTAATGTATGAATAAGGGACCAAAAATATTTATTAGCTTCACGCTTTATCCCGAATATAGCAGGGCAGACGAAACCACATTCCGCCAAATTCTTGAAGCATGGAGTATTGAGAAGCGGAACTCAATGCCGCGCTTTGCCTCAATCGAAAATATCAAATATTTTATTGCCTCGTGTGAATGTCGAAGCCAGAACCTGTCACGATCATAATCGCACGCTTATGCCCCTGCGCAATGACAGGTGGTTTATTATGGTATGGTAGGTGGTTTATTATAATTAACACATGAATATTTAACTTTAATACAGTATTTATACGGCTTCACTCTCCAGTCCGCTCGACGGGCACAAGGTTCAAGTCCCGCAAGGACATCCTCACAAGCAGCCAAATTGGAAGCACTATGTATTTGCAATTTTTCAGGGACAGAATACTCTCTTCCCTACCCACCCGGTATCGCTGTAAAAGTTAAAAAAAATGGCCTCACTCACCATTTCCAATGATAGACAATCATCCAACAGTCCGTTCGTCCTGTTGTCTATTTTATCCAAGAAATTGTATGACAAATCTAACTTTCTGAAAAAATATAGGAAATATTTACATATAATAATAATACAGGAGAAATTGGCATTGTCTTAATAAAAAAAAAACTTAAAAAATACAATAATTTCATCAATTTCTTATTTTTATAGTTTTGAATTTTAATATTTAGATTAATATGAATATAATTATAAATATTACTAATATAGTATTTGATAACACATAAAGATAAGTTGCCGAGCAACGAAATTCAATGCCACGCTTTGTCTTGTTACCAAAGCAGGGAAATAAAAATAATTAATGTTCCCGAGTGGGAATCGAACCCACAACAGTAGCACTTACTGACGCTGTGACGCTATACCAAGTTGCGTGTTCAATCAAATAATTTTTACATTTAAACTATTTTTATTTTCCATCTTTCAGAAAACTGCAGAGTTAAGTTCCACCACCTGACACGTCTTTAAGGCAAAAAACGTAATGTCTCAAACCTATAATAACTCCGCCTGTATAGCATATATTCCTTATACATACCTTAAGGCAACTAATCCTTTGAACGCCTCATTCTGTATATATTCCAAATTATTTCCTCTCAAAGACAGATCTAAAAGTTGTTGCATTCCATCGAAAGTCTTTTTTCCCAAACTATTTAACTGATTATATGACAAATCCAATTTGAATGTCGTCAGTAAGTTGCCGAAAGCCGATTTTGATAACGAAGTCAGATTGTTGTACTGGAAAATAATTAAAAATATATAAATAATTGGTGGGTGTATTGACTACATTTTTAATATATGTTATATTATACAAGATGGAAGCATCTGCGCTCCTTTTACGGGAGCAGCATACAGGGTAAAATATTTCGAACCCGTAACTAAAGAAATTAATCAAGATACCTCAACAGTTTAGACGTAGGATATTTTTTTCAATTCACGCATAGATACCAATAACGTAAACACTTACTACTACAAAAATACTACTAAGCGTTGCCGATCTGCCACTTTTAATTCAAAAAAAATAGAAAACCTAAAAATACCAGAACAAGAAAGTTCTATTCTCGTTCTATTTTACGCAATTCAACATCGCCGTCATTACCTAATACTCGTTTTAGTGAATGAAGCGTGTGCGGCGTTAGCGCTGTGATAGGTGTGTCTGTGTGCGTCATTCTTGATAAATGGCGTTTTATTTTACAACGATAATTTCATTACTTATTTTGTTCGAAAAAATCAGTTTTTCATTTTTGGAAAAGCCTCTTTTATTTTAATTGTATTAGGCTTTTATAGAGTAGTTAAAACTGTGGTTTCATTTAAAGAGGTGATAACATAAACACTGTAGATAGATAAGTTTGAATACCTATAAAGTACCAATTATCTGTATATGTAACGGATCTTCACTTTCCGCCCCTTATTTAAAGAGCAACATATATTATAAATATATCTTTAAATCGTATACGAACTTATGATAGATATCCTTTATGTTCATATTTATTATTATTAGTAAAAGAAAAAAATATATTACAAAATCGAAAAGCATAACCCTTTTAAAAAAAATCTAAAATAATTAATGAAAACATAGAATCACTTGCTTACACACAAACATCTTGCGTCACTACGCAAGATTGCTCTTATAATATTAAACTAATAAAAATATTCAAAATTTCTAATTTTACGGAATTCCAAAAGAATATCACAAAACTTACCTGTAAATACAAATACTGTAAGCTGGTTAAAGTATTCAAAGCCTCCCAAGGCGGTTTAGTCAAGCCATTGTAAGACAAGTCCAAGGACTGCAAAGTGAGGAGACCTCTGAAGGAATCGCTAGTGAGATCATCTCCCAGCTGATTGTTGGTTAAATTTAGACGTAGTAGTGCGTTCATTACTGGCCATGTGTTTGTTTTTATTTCGGATAGATTATTGTATGCGAAATTGAGTTCACTGTAATGATGATAATGAGTAGAAATCATAAATAAGAAGCGATTTATAGCTCAAATCTTAGTACTCAAAATTACCTTCCTTTAACCAATGTTTAACCAAACAACAATAATAAATTTTGGACGAAAAAAGAGAACAGAATGTTGAGTCATTAGTATTTTTAAATCATGACTGAATTCAAACATTGGCGAAATTAAGTTCACTGTTATAATAGTTGGTATCTTACGATCGAGAAACGATTCTACTAGATATTTATGGGTTTCTTCATATATAAATGTTGATGTTCAAAATAGCCTTTATCATTTTTAAATATTTAACTTAAGTATAAATAACAATATCTTTTGTATCAAAAAAGAGAAAGGAAAGTTGGTTCATTAAAAGTTTTGATTCATTTCATGACAAGCACAAAGATTGCAAGAAGTGAGGAGATCTCTGAATGATTCTACTCGATATTTGTAGGTTTATAGCCCAATATGTAATGCTCAAAAGACTACTTTCAATTTAGAACAAAACAGAGAAAGTAAAGTTGTGTCAAAAATATTTTTGTTCTATATATAACAGATTTAAAGTTTGTAACGGAAGGAGACCGACTTCGAGCTGTTTTTTTGTTAAATTTGGACGTTGTGGCGCGTTCACGTGTTCATTTTTATTTAAGATAAATTATTGAATATGAATTTCAGCTCAATGTAATATGAATTTATTAAAATCATCGATGAGAAGCGATTTTACTTTCTTCGATTCGATCTTTGTGGGTTAAGCTCAAAATTTAACAGTTCCTACGAGCCTACATCCTTCTAAAATCATAAATGTAGTGTTAAAATTGTACATAAAATTTTTTTTTTTAGTTTTGATTCTATTTAAGGATAATTAATATTACATGATTAAACTTAACACTGCGCTTTGTCTACTGTCACTCTTCGTGGGGATCGAATCCACAACCGTCGCTCTTTTTTTCTCTATAAATCATATTTTAAAACTTTTTTCTACCTAATTTAATATATTTGCTCAGTTACGTTTTAAACATATTTATTTAAGATAATAAATATACATTTTTGGAACGTACAAATGTAAAAAATATAAAAGAAAACTTACCCCAAACTAATTGGAATCTGGAATATTCTATCCAAATTATTATAACTGATGTCCAAAAGTCTACAACTCGCTAACTTCGCTAAACTACCTCTCGATACGTCGGTCAATTTATTATTTGACAAGTTTAATTCTATTACAGTGTGTATTGTCCCGAAGGTAGCGGGTTTGATATGCTCTAATGCATTGTGACTTAAGTTTAGGTACCTTGAAAAAAATAAAGACATTAATCAAATAGTATTATAAGTAAATAATTGAGATTGCTTTAGTAAATTGTGTTTTCTTTTTTTTCTTTACCATCATATAGCAGAGGGAATGTAGTGTTAAGACACTCCGTTCTCCACGCACCTAATTTACGAGACATCGCATTTTTAGTGACGGAGCTCAACGCCAGACTTTGTCTATTAAAGCAGGAAATGAAAATAATTTAAATATATTCAGTTCCCTGAGTGGCAATAGAATCCACAACCGTCGCGTTACGTCGAGTCAGTTGGTGTTACGTACGTCACGATGACCTCAATATGGCAACATTTTGAATACAATATTATTGATCTCAAAATGTTGCCATATTGATTATAGTAAAAAGTAAAAAGAATTGAATGTACACTAGTCTAAGAATATGACGCTGTATCATGCTGGGATACATCATAAAGCTAAAAAAAATAAATAAATAATATAATATACCTCAAAGAAAACAAATTTTGGAAAACTGCATTATAGATTTCTGTTAAATTGTTATGCGACACGTCGACTGTATGGAGTTCGTAGAGCTTTGGAAAAGCTGATTTCGGTATAACTGTAATAAAATTGTGGGACGCGTTCAACACTCTTATGCCTGTCATATTGTGGATTGGTATCTGGAACAACATGAAAAAAAAACGTGAAACAATGGTAATTTTTAGGTTTCGTACCTTTTAATCAAAAAAAGGAACCCTTAGAAGATCATTTTGTTGTCCGTCTGTCTGTTTGTCAAGAGCCTTTATCTTAAGAACGCTTGGAGACATCGAGTTGAAATTAAAACCATATACCAGAGATCTATGACCCCATGATTTCCTAAAAAAAATCGTATTTCTATATTTCCACATTATGAAGGCAATCCGCCGTTTATTTATATTTCGACACTATAAAGGCAATCAAAATTATAGTAATAGAGTACTTCAGGTTGACCTAGACTTATGAAATTTGGCAGTTAGCATCTACGGGTAGTACTAGTTCAGGAAAAAATCTGAAAACTGTACATTTGTGGTTAAATCTTTAAGAAAAAGGGGGTAAAATTAGGTATTAAAGCCGCTAGTTCAAGTGAGGTATCAGATGAAAGGGCTCTGGCTAAGCTAAGCTTGAATTTCAGAAAAAGCTCGAGACCGCCAACTTTTACCCTCAGTGGGCGGGCCCGACTCGGTTTTTTTAAGTAATAATAAAAAAATATTATGATTAGAAATGTATTAAAAAGATAAAGTCATCAAATTATCATTTTTATTGTTAATTGCGACATAAAATCATTTTTTTGATTCTCGTTGAAATAAATAAAAATTATATTCGTTTTTAGTTTGACCAAATTATACTAAAGAACTATATTTTATAGCTTCAAGATGTATTCCGCACGAAGCAGGGTAAGAAACAAAAAAACCAGTCATTTAAATTATTTTAAAAAAAAACAGTAAAATTAAGTGTGAAAAAAGAAATAAAATATATAATTTAAAAAAAATTTTTTTTTTTTTTTTAAATAAATATGTAAAAAATATATATAATTAAATCTTTACAAAAATATTAATTTATAATTATAATCTTTACAACATTTACTATAAGAAAACAAGAAGTAATACATAATATACCAAAAAAAAACACCATCAACTCTAATCACTAAAATAGAAACTCAAAAAAAATCTCAAAATATTTTAAAAAAAACTCACCTGACTCAAATCACTGAACTCATTGTACATAACTCTCAATTCCGACGCATATGTATTTTCATCGAACGCATTTACATGTATTTCCTTTAATTTATTATAGCTCAAGTCTAGCACGGTCATGTTGTTGCAATTCTGGAAGGCCCCAGCTTCGATTCCGGTTAGGGCATTATTAGAAATGTTAACGACTGCTAAATATAAATCTGTGAACGCTTGTTTTTCTATCAGCGTTATTTCATTTTCCGCTAAGTTTATTAACTGAAAAAAAAAGTAATTAATTGATACATTCGCGCATCATCCCCCGCAGGTAAGCAGAGGGCACCTAGTGTTAAGACACTCCGTTCTCAATGTACTGTCGTATTTTCGAGCCATTGGGTGTTGTGTGGTGGATCTCAATGCCACGTTTTTTCTTGTTACCAGAGCGAGAAACTGAAAATAATTCATTCCCCCGAGTGGAAATCGAACCCACAACCGTCGCGTTTAAAGTCAGAAGATATGCCGACGTACCACGACGACCCCATATATGTACGTAATTAGTTTAATTATAAATGTTTTTCAATATTGAAATTCATTTTTAACCGACTTCAAAAAAATTTGGTTGTCAGTTTGACATGTATGTATGTAATATTGTTGTAATTGCATAATATTCGAATATAATGATCTATTTTGATTAATTTTCGAGATGGGTAACCATAACGCATTCTAAAGGAGATATGTCCAATAAAAGTACCCTGACAATTGACAGATATTTAAAGTGCCTTACAATATATAGAAAAAAATGCCATAAACAAAAATCCAACCCGGTACTTCCATACTGACCTCAGCGTACTTCACTTGTTGGAACATTTGATAGTGGATTTTGGTTATTTTATTTCTCGCCAGATCGATTGTACCTATTCTTGTCACAGCCGAGAATGTACCCACACCCACCTCGGTTATTTGATTATCTTGTAGATATAATCGCCTGAAAGATATATTTTTTATTTGACGCTGTATCCCGCATATAGCGGGGTAGGCCACTAGAAGGCATCTAGTGTTATGACACTCAGTTCTCAATGCACGTCGTATTTTCGAGGCATTGCCGTAGTCTGACGGAGCTCAATGCCAAGTTTTGTCTTGTTACCAGAGCGAAGAAATGAAAATAATGCATTCCCGCGAATGGAAATCGAATCCACAACCGTCGCGTTTACATTAAGATGCTGATAATCTTTGATCATTTATTTAATTATGTGTATAAACATACTTAGCTTTATTATAGTTGTTTAAAAAAATATATCTACATAACTCGTTGAGTTCCGCCACTCAAAACGCAAAGCTACATACAAAAGCCAACCTTGCTATGTGGTTGATACAGTATAGAGCTAAAAAAAAATTAAAAATATTTTATTTTAAAACGTACATACCTTAAAAACCTCATTCCTTTGAAACTGTTCGTATCCAGTTTTTTAATTTGATTATTGTCCAAATGAACAACTTTTATTAAATTGTTTCTTGCGAACATACCTCTGTAAAATGAAACATTTATAAATAATATTTATATTATTCATACAATAAAAAAATAAGAGCATGAATTGTTGTGGGTTCCATTTCCAGTTGGGAGAATAAAATATTTTATATTTTCATTTCCTCCTTCCGGTGCCTCCAGAATTCGGCGGAAAATGAGAAACGGAGGAGTTTTAAAGGAAACGTAGCGTCTCAATTATAGGTTGCCTCTGTCTACACTGCTAGAGTTTGTAACTGATATCCCAAACACCTTTGAAAATATTATTTAATAAATAATGCCTTGGCTCGTGATGTGTCTAGTGGTTAGAACCGTTTATAGTTGTGATCGTGAAGAACCCAAAATCTTTTAGAGATTCAGAGGTAACAGTATTAAGAA
>DWLH01002532.1:0-10688 GCA_018249795.1 Heliconius telesiphe telesiphe | reverse complement strand
GGCGCACGGCGTGCAGACGGGCGCCGTCGCCGCGCCGCGCCTGCTCGGCGCCAGCTCCGTGTCCAAGACCCACGACGACATCCCCGAGGCCTTCCGCCGCATGATGACCAGGGACTGCTCTTAACGCTAGTTAAACTACGTTGACTATCTAAATTACAATGTGTTGTGTAACTAAAAATTACCTCAGCCTTATTATGCCTTATTTTAGAAAATATGTTTAATATACCAATTCGTTCACAACATTAAATATTTCGTAACATTATAGTTGTTAAGTAGGTTTACATGAAAGAATACACTATAGCGGTTAGCTTTTAGAGTTCAGCAATGATATGGCCAAAGTATGTAAGTCTTAGTTTTATGAGATATATAGAATTGCTGTCTACTGACTAAATAGATTTGCTTTAAAAGTTATATAAAAAACTATTAAAACATATTTTAGAAATAGATATTATTAAAGGTGCAATACTTTAATCACAATTTACATGTAAAATAGTGACCATACACATATTAAATATTTATAAAATATAGTCAAGTTTTGACCTGGTTGAAACTTAACCAGATTTGTGATCACCCAGCTTTAAAAGTGCCATAACATTTGTAATTATATTTGAACAATATTTTAGTATAAATACTGTCTTTTTGTAACTAAACAATAGACGATAGTAAAAGGTAAAATCGGGTAATTTTTCATAAGTCTCTATATATATATATATATACATAAAAAAAACAAGGTTTGTTTATTTCTTTTTTTACTTATTTAAATTTACCAGTGGTAATTATATTAAACAAATCACACAGTAACAATTTTTATATAATATAACTAAATGCATTTCCTTGTTAGATAAATATCACATATCCATTTCTGTTATTCTAATAAATTTATAGTTTTATTTTAATTAATATTAAAATTAGAAATTGTTACATCTATTTAATTATTATTATACACAGACTTAGAATAAGGCACTTATACATTGTTCTTTAATGAGCGTTATATACTTTTAGGTGATTTATGTGGAGAAATCTTACAAGGTTTATATAACACAGAGTGATTAATTTAAAAACAAGTGACTAAGGCCATGTTGTAAGCATTTATAAGGTTTTAAACGTTAAAAGTGTGTATTGGTTTTGTCTTTTGAAAAACGGTATGGTCTTTAAAATGATAATGTTATTAGATCATGAAATTAATTGAGATGAGAAATTTAATAATTGTGTTGTACAATCGGGCAAAAGGCCCGCGGGGACCACTGTCTAGTATAAATATATATTTATTTTTTATTTAAATTTTTGCCATATTTAAGCTATGAATCGAATCGAATGTTAAATTAATTTTTATTATCACTGCTATTTGGGACGGATAACGACGGGTACTTACTTTATATAGAATTAAATGTTATTTTATAATTTTACACCCTTTTTTAATTTTTGTTAAGTGTTACTGTTAATTATATTATTACAAAGATGTATTTTGTTTTTTATTTATTAACCATGTCAATGTAACCATGTTAATTAATTACCATTTATGAAACAAATCTCAAAGATAAGACTTTAAAATAATTGACATGATTAAAATTAAATTAAATTAAATTAGCTTCACGCTGTATCCCGCACACAGCAGGGTAGGCAGAGGGAACCTAGTTTTTAAGACATTCCGTTCCCCACTTTCTGCCGAATTCTGGAGGCATTGCGTGTTAAGTGGCAAAACTCAACGTCGACACCAGACCGAAGAAATGGAAATATAAATTTAAGTAAATATTTCATCTCCTCGAGTGAGGATAGAACCCACAACCGTCGTTACAGTCACACCCTTGTGCCCTGGCATCACGACGGCCTCGTCCATATAGAGGAAATCCAATTTACTCCGGTCCAGAATTAGGTACTTCATGGGTATGAAGGGTACAATGTAGATTACACCAGGGTTTCATAATCTATGCTTATAACAAAATAGTAACGGATCTGTCTGTATTTGGAAGACATTTAAGAAAAAAGGTTATTGGAAACCTTTTTTTAATGTAGTGGAACCCAAAACAATGATTCCCAAAAGACAAATTATTTAATGAGGCGCAGTGGCACAAGCGTGTGATTTAATCGCGGGTTAAAGACGGCAGTTGTGGGTTCAGTGCCCGCTCGGGGAATTCAATTATAATTTATTAATATTTTAAGGCCAGCCGTAGCGCAGTGGCACAAAGTGGGACTGTACACGAAACTAGTTGTGGGATCGATATCCACTTGGGGAAATGAAATATTTATTTAAATGTATATTTCCATTTTCTTCGCTCTGGTGTCGAGCCAAAGCGCGGCGTTGAGGTCCGTCACTCAATACGCAATGCCTCGAAAATTGCGCAGTAAGTGGGGAAAACAGCGTCTTAATACTAGATTCTCTCTGCATTCACTGCTATATGCGGGATATTAGATATAGCGTAAAGCTGAGAAAAATAACTTAAATTAATGTTTACCTATACATGTAAATTAAATTAATGGATCTGTCTTTGATATCAACGTAACCATATTTTTTAAGTGCATGTAGTTATTTACACAATATCGAAACACAATTAAACAATTTTGTCTGTCTGTTTCTCTGATTATGCGGGCTAACGTCAGGACCAGCTGAATGGATTCTTAACACTAAAATATAGAGGGGGTTGTGGAACAACATAAGGGCTATTTTAATACAATAAAAAAGTTATATCAATTTAAAGTATGTTGTCGACAAAATTGATACTTTCTATATGAGTTATTTTATACAACTGTTACATTGAATTGGCAAAATCTTTAGTTTTCCATATTTTATAGTTTGATATTGCTCGTAAATAAAAGTAAAAAGTAAAAGTTAATATAGAATACCCAAACTAAAATAATTAATCCATTTTTAAAGTTTTGTATATCTAAAGGAAAAAACGGAACTCTTATAGGCTCATTGTTTTGTCTGTCTGTCCACCTGTTAAGACTATATATAACTTGAGATTGCCTTGAAGTGTCAATCTGAAATTTATATCAGATACAGGGTGCGGCACATAGATCTCCCCGATTGTAAAGACGCACAGCTGCGCGATGAAATGTACCAAAGTGGTGGGGGAGGTCACCTTGAAAAGGTCTGTACGTGTCAGTATCCCCATTGTCAGTATCCCTTTGGGTATATGTGTTCTGTGGTCAGTATGAGCCAAGGCTTGGTCGGGTCAGCACCGTGAGTTCGTAGTCGAGGAGTTTAATAGAAATGGCGGATCACCAATATTGACATAGCGATCTCTTCGTATCCACTTTGCGCTTGGTCGACATGACCCCATTCCTGATAAAAATACCACCACCAGCTTTGAAAAAGAAATCACCTGGCCGTCCTCGCACTGCAACTGGGCCAGATAATGTCGCTTTGGTGAGAAATTCCATTCAGCAGTCTCCACGGCGATCATCACGAAAACATGCAACGGCCCTACACTTGTCAGACCGAAATGTGCGGGGGATTCTTCACCGAGATCTAAAGATGCATCCGTATAAGATTGTTATGGAGGAGTTGAGTGACAGAGACTTTGATACTCGTACGATGTTGTGCCACGATTTTATTGAAAATGTGCGCTGCACGGATTTTGTTCTCTTTTCAGACGAAGCCCATTTTCATCTTACAGGTGCGGTAAATAAACAAAATTTCCGTTACTGGTCTGAAAACAATCCTCGTGAATTTTAAATTTTCAAGTTCGGTGTTTGGACCGTACTTTTTTGAAGAGGACGACGTGACTGTTACAGTAAACAGTGGACGCTATTGTAACATGTTACAAAATTTTCTTCGGCCAAGAATGCACGACATTTTCCATGAATATGGAGCAGAAAATGTATGGTTTCGGTACGGTATTCGGTTTGTTAACGGCATACACATTTCGTCGCTCATTTGCAGTTCTTAGAAACATGTTTCCTGGACACGTTATTTACTTACGAGGTGATATTGGGTGGCCTCCACGGTCACCGGATTTGACACCCTGCGACTACTTCCTGTGGGGATGTCTCAAAGCCAAGATCTTTCAACGTCGCCCTCGAAACATGGAAGCTCTTAAAGAGGCAATAAAAAACGAGGTTGCTGCCATTCCATCCGAGATGATTCGCAGATTAATGGAAAATTTCCGAGAGAGGCTTAGGTACAGAATGCATTAACAATGGAGGACATTTGAGTAATGTATTGTTCAAAACTCGTTAATGTAATATGTTATTGTAAATGGTATTCTTTGCACTATATTTCAATAAAAATTATTTGAATTAATGTCAAAAGATTTTGATTTTATTTATTTCCAAAAGAGGGGAGATCTATGTGCCGCACCTTGTATATAAATTTACACTTCTTTGGAGCATAGAAATTATGCTTCTAATACAACGCAGTCAAAAAGTTTTACTTCATTTTGTATGAAACTCAACTCCACGCTTTGCCTTGTTGCCAAAATGAAGAAATGAAAATATTCATAAATTATAATACTTTTCTCCGAGTGGGAACTGAACCCACAACGCTTACACGCACGTGCAACTGCGCCACGACAGTTTCATTAATTAGTTTAAGTCTTTTGGGAATTTATTTGATTTGATTAACTTGAGGTTAATGGTGTTAGCCTTACTGGCTTTTACAGCGACACCGGGTGGGGAGGAAAGGGAGTAATCTGTCCCTGAAAAAATTGCAATCACTTTCACTATGTGGCTGCTTGTGAGGATGCCGACTGCGGTAAGGAGGGCCTCCTGCGGGACATGAGCCTTGGCTTACGGCCGTTATAATTTGAGAAATATATTTTAAAGACGCAAAGTCTGTACTACAACTGATGGGGCTTCTGTAATGGTAGACTGGCGGCCGTGATGCAGTACTTTTTCATCAACAATGTCTTGCTCATGGCATACAGCTGGCAATATTAGATGTCTTGTTTCAAAAGAATGAAAATCCTCAATCTCATTTGAAAGTCTTGGTTCAGATAATGATGAAGGCGATGACAATGATGGTTTTCATATCATGCATAAAACACTTTATCATGGCAACCTCAGAAGTGCTGACGCTGCTTTGGTGTTTATGTTTAATAAATTTGATTAAAACACTTTATCCACAGCAATCCTTGACCCCGACCTTGTTACTGTAATAAAAATAGAAATGACTCTTTACGAAAACGGCGGATCTAGAGGAAAATACCTCAATTTGGCGTACAATAATTTAATAAATATGCCTCAACAAATGTAGAGTCAGAAAGAGCTTTCTCTACTTGTGGTTACTTATGTAACCAATTGCGATCCAGATTGAGTGACAAAAGTTTATTACATTGTTATTTCTACGATCGCATTATATTGCGCAATTAAAGATAAATGAAGATTGATTTGATTGATTACTTAAAAATTTTAATATACGTCTTATATACAACTGAATTTAAGATTTAAGTTTTGATTGTTTAGCATACAGGTGGAAGTGTCAGCACTACTTTAAAATTTAAATGAAACCATAGTTTTAACTACTCCATAAAAGCCTAATACAATATATTATTTTTTTTCCGAAAAATGAAAAAGTTATTTTTTCAAACAAAATAAATAATAAAATTGCCTATCAACGGGAGACCGCCGTGTACGCCTCATTCCGAAATCGATCGTGGTATTGGCGGCAAAGTTCAAAGTTGTTTAACCTTTAGTAGTATTTTCGTAGTAGTATGCGTTTACTTTACTCGCATCTGCGTAACTGCGTCACACGAAATACAGGTATTACAGATAAACATCATGAAATTTAAAAAAAATCCTACGTCTAAACTGTTGAGTTATCTTGATTAATTTAGTAGGATAGAGATTATATTTAACTTTATATTATGCGAGCTTGTTAGTAGTGATTTTTTTCGTTAATGTTGATTAATATAATATATATAATAATATATTTTTTTGTTTTAAATATGTTGAATAATATACCTATAAGATATTTTTCATAACAAATTATTATATTTCTTTTTTTGAAAATATCGAAAAAACCGGGATCCCGGGATTTTTCTGAAGTCGATACCGAAAATCCTGGTTTTGCTCGAATGGTCCGATATTGCGACCCCTAGTATTATAGATTACAGATAGCATACGCAGCATATGCAGACAACTTATAGATAACATAAGATAAGATTAGAGGGATACGTAATTTTCATATTTACGAATTACGGTGCAAGTGACAATAAAGCCGATAAGTGCGATAAATGCTTTTTTTTTATGTTTTAGTCAACCACGAAATTTGATTTGTTTACATTATTAAAGCTAAAAAGTTCAATAAAGATACTTTAATTTCTAAATTATTTACAGTAGGCACATTTAGCGCGGGCACTATTTTATGCATTAAAATTGTTCTACGATACGGCCACGATATGTAACACTAACCAATAACCCTACAATATTCAAACGTTACTTTAACCATAGCTGCATTATATTATTTACTTATAAAAAACTAGCGGCCCGCCTGCGGCTTCTCCCGCTTAAACTACATGATTATTGATGTAATATACAAAATTGATTAACAACTAAAATAAATTTTGATATGATTTTTTATTACTTTAATCTGTAATATCCTAATATGATTTTTTTACTACATTATCGTAATTTCTATAAGAATTTTTGAATGTTTTGAACTAAAAAATACGACCATTTAATTTTTAAACATTTACGAAACTTAACATAAAAAATACTAACCATGTACAATTGTAAACAAATGCAGTAGGTTCTTTTAATGTTTAAATATTAATTTGTCCATGATATTCCCAACAGCAAGGTGGACGAGAACATGCATTTCATTTACATATTAATCTTATCAACTCGTTCGAATTATATTATATAAAAGTAATTTTATAAGTGAATCACGCTTTAGGTATTATATGCTACAGATAACATTTATTATCTTTTTTATCATTAAAATAAAGTTTATTGAGTTCCTTGTTTGTAATAGATTACATTGTTACAGAACCTCTTCACGTTATTTGCCCAAGCGTGAGTATAAAGAGAGATATATTGGGTTGGCAACTAAGTAATTGCGGATTTTTTTCAGAAAATCAAAGACAAATTTTTCATGGAACTAAATAACTTTATTCTGTAATGTATTGCCCATTTTGATCAATGACCTTTTGCTATCTTTCAGGCAGCATCATAATCCCACGTTTATAAAATTTCTGGTTTTTATTAGCATAAAACTGAATCAAGTACGAATTGACATCATCATCATTATTGATTTTTTTACCATTCAAGGAGTCTGGTAAATATCGAAACAAAAAGTAATCAGATGGTGCAAGGTCACGACTATATGGTGGATGTGGCAAAACATCCCAACCAAGCTCCAATAATTTTTGCCGAGTGGCCAAAGTGTGCGTGACCTTGCATTGTCATGATTGAATATAATACCTTTTCGATTTGCCAATTCGGGCCGCTTTTCTTTAACTGTATTATTTAATTTCGTTAGTTGTTCAATGCAGACATCAGAATTGATCGTTCGGTTGGGTGGTAAGAGTTCATAGTAGGCAACTCCTTTGTAATCCCACCAAACAGATTACAAAACCTTCTTTTGATGAATATCAGCTTTTAAAGTTGTTTGAGTTGCTTCATCTGGCTTGCTCCACGATCTTTTCCGCTAGATATTGTGGTATACAACCCATTTTTCATCGCCAGTTATCAGTCGTTTTAAAAATGTATCATTTTCATTACGTTTCTTTAGCAAATCGCAGCTGTTAATGCGTTGTGTTAAATGCATTTCTTTCAATTCGTGAGGAACCCATGTATCGAGTTGTTAAACATAGCCAAGTTGTTTTAAGTAATTTACAATGCATATATGTGATACATGAAGCTTCTCTGCAATCTCACGTGTTGTACTGTGACAATCCGAATCGATTATTGCTTTTATTAGGGCGTCATCAACTTCAACTGGACTGGACGACCAGAGCGTTTTTCATCTTTGAGTGAAAAATCACCCGAACGAAATTTGGAAAACCAATTTTGACATTGCCGTTTTTTTAAGGCTTTGTCACCATAAACAGCGCACACTTTTTATTATGATGCTTGCGATGAGTTTTTCCCTTTGCGTAAATAAAAAAGCAAAATATGACGAAAATGTTGCTTTCGATTTTCCATTTTTCAACGGACACCAAACGAAAACTACGCAACCGATCAAAAAACTTTTTTTACTGATTAACAGCTGAATTGCCAACTATCAAATAACAAAAGGTTTTTACATTTCTATTATGTCTGCAAACCTAAAAATTCAACTGAAACCATCTATGAATGAAATCCGCAATTACTTAGTTGCCAACCTGTTATATCAACATACACTGTAATGGAGCTACTTAAATAAATATTCATATTACCTTTGAAATTATCATGGAATCAATTAAAGCTACGATTAGTCTTTACTAATCATTCTTCTAAAAGCGTTGGGAATGTCGTCGTTCGTCTTAGTTGAGCTGCTGGTACCAAGTAACCGGGGTGCATCAACGGCGCCCGTCTGCACATCGTGCGCCGCGCGCAGCAGGTCGTAGGCGACGCGCTCCGAGACCACCGAGTCTTGCCGGTAGTCGGGGTGCGCGGCCACGAACTCGCGCATCCACGTAGCCATGGTGGCGATCTCGCCGGCGGCGCGGCGCTGGATGAGCTTGAGGTACTGCTGCACGGTGCAGTGCGTGTCCGCGTCCACGTCCATGCCCGAAAGGTAGGACTCGATCAGCGGGATGAGGCCCGGGAACACGCCCTCCTTGCCGCTCACGATCTCGTGCGCGGTCAGCTCGAGGTACTCCTCCCCCGGCTGCGCGTGAGGAGCGTGCGGCGCGCCGGGCGCCCCCACGTCGCGCCGCCACCAGAAGCGCTGCTGCGTGCAGGCGCCGCGCCGCTGCGCGCGCTGCATGTTCTCGTCCACCTTGCTGATGGGCAGCACGAAGTTGAGCTTGTACGAGAGGATCACCCGCGTGAGCAGCACCACGAAGCACACGTAGGCGGCATTTTCGAAGTCTGTTAGTTGTGCATCACATGGACGAAATTCCACTCGCCAACCGATACTCGAGTTGGGCGGGGGCGGTTTGAACCGCATGGTTTGCCAATTTGTAGATTGTATATTCTGCAACCAAACATTTTTTATTAAGCTATTGCTTATTAAGTGGCGGAAGTCTACGCCGCGCTTTGCCTCTACAGCAGAGCGAAGAAATGAAAATATAAATGTAAATAAATATTTCATTTCCTTGAGTGGGGATCGAACCCACAACCAGTCGATTTTACAGTCACACTTTGCCACGACTGGCCAGTAGTAATAATATCTAATAGCTATGAGGGTAGGTCCAAAAGTTCGTGGAATGGAGGGGATGGAGTAGGGATAGGGGCGCTCGCTTAATGTCATAGTACTTGGGGACTCCTCATTAGTAAATAAATAGAGTTTCCGCCCTGTTGCGTCATTCGTTTACGAACACTCGCCTGCTAAACAAGTCAACATCATCGAAAACGTGGAAAAATTTGTACTTGAGGACGCCCGTTTGAAGTATCGCCCGTTTGGGTATGACAAAAGCCCGTGCAAGATGGGTGGGTATCAAGAATGCTCACACCGTTTCAGAAGCAACAGCGCGTCGATGCTTCTGTTAGATGTGGATTGTTACTGGAGGTGAAACATGGGTCCATCGCTTTGAGCCTCAATAAAAACAAGAGTCCCAAAGAAATTCAAGCGTCACAATCGGCTGGATCGTTGATGGCTACTGTTTTTTGGGATTGTGAGGGATTGGGAGAGATTGCATTTGTCAACTTTTTTTCCCTGATTTTTTTAATACGAGAGAAAAAACTGGAACCAAGTGTAATCGAAAAAAACTTATAGATTATAAGCGTAAAAACCATTTAAAAACCAAGAAGTTTGGAGTTCCTAATTACTCTGTCTCTGTACCTGCATATGTGAAAATATAAAACAACATTAGCAACAATATTAAGCTATAAAAGTGTTTTGACATTTTCCACCGTATTTTGGATAACTTCCCTTGTTTAGGCAAACTACCCACATTTAGTCATTTCATAAATAAAAAGTTATATCAATATAAAGTATTTTCTTAAAATGACTGTTTAATTGAATTGGCTGAAATTTTGGTTCTTCATTTATACTTACATATTGTCTTTAAAATGATAATGTCATTAGAACACATATACATATAATCCACTTCAGTAAAAAATATAGTATTCGAACGGCGCGCTAGTTTTATGAATAAGGAGATAAGAGTTTTTCTTTTTGATGCTTACCTCAAAATGATCCGTATCATTTGCGTCGTCTTGATGTACTTTTTCAGAGAACAGCGAAATAGAGTCTCGAATGAAGAGATGCGCGATGTGTAGCGCCAGTGGATGGTCTATCCCTCCCTCGCGTAAACGACGGTAGATCGCGGGATCGTGGACTATCGGGATATCGTTATATCTGAAATTAACATGATTAATTTAAAATTAAATTGACATAAAGTTGCGAAAACAAACAATAAGTGAAACTAGCTTCGAAGCTTACTTTTCATGCTCGGGCGACAGGTAGGAGTCGATGGAGTCGTACCGGGACTTGGGGATGCGGAACTTGTCGTGCTTGAGCGGGTCGAGGCCACGCTCCTCGCGCGTGCGGCAGTCCACCGACGCGGAGATCACGTTCCAGCGACAGTCCACGTCGGTGAGGAACCCGCGGAAGATCGGCGCCGCGGCCGACAGCGCCAGCTGCGGACATGCACTTGCTC
>DWLH01002531.1:0-10689 GCA_018249795.1 Heliconius telesiphe telesiphe | reverse complement strand
GTATGTATGTAAGTATGTATGTATGCGTTTATTTATGTATTATGTGCTATATTTACATTTATTTAAAGCAAGTACACCTCTACCGATTTAACTTCTCCTACTCCTTAAGGTTGCCTGGCAGAGATCGATTATAGCGATAAGGCCGCCTGCTGTACATTTCATCCTTATTTGCATTTGTGTTTTGTTTTTCTTTATATGTTGTGTGGTGTACAATAAAGTATATTATTATTATTATTATTATGTTAGAGCGTTTTTAACAATTTTTGTCGCGAATGTCGCTAATATATCTATGTATGTATCTATCAGTTTGTTGTACTAAGTTAGAGGCTTGAATTTGGGTATATGGAAAATAATTTTAAGGAAATTTAAAAAGCAAAGTCGTTATCTTTCGTAGTAAGATTATAAATTTATTTTTAAACGTTAAGGGGCCGTTCAAGTTTATTGAAAAATTATTGTATTGTATAATAAAATAACCTAATCATACTTTAAGACTATATATCCAAACTTTCTGAGAGGCTATGCTAGAAAGCTATACTAAAGAGGATGACCTCCAAGCAATAATAAGAGATAGAAAAAAAAATACTGAGGATCTACTAAGCTGTCCCGCTAAAGCATCGGTTCCCAACCAGTGGTCCGTGGACCAGTAGTGGTCCGCAGCAGCTAAAAAATGGTCCGCAAATGATTTTAAATTTGGGTGTTTGAGCAAAGTCAGCCTACACAGTTAAGTTGTTTCCTCAGTAAAACATAAAATATTTTGACATTTAAATTTATTATACTTTAAAATTCATTGATTTTTAATATTGACTAAAAATTCACACACCCCATCGTATAAAATGTCAGATTTTTTTTTAACTTGACTTGACTTTGAAATATTTTTTTTGTTTAATTATTAATTTATTTCTATTATACATACAAAATCGTCCCCGCTAACAAGAAATCTATAAAAGTGGTCCCTGATCAAGAAAAGATTGGGAATCCCTGCGCTAAAGAAGAAGAAGAAAGAAGAATCGGATTGATAGTATAGGTCATGATCGCTTGTTGGCTAATCTCATAACTGTAGGTGTAGGAAGTGTCCACTTCCGCTACAACTCCACTTTAAGTTTTGATTCCGCAGTGAATTTCATACAAAATACAAAAAAGTCGATGCATAAATGCTCGTATCTTTTGATTGGATTGACTTAGAAGCTTATTTTTTTTCTGTGCCTCTAGGCCCCATATACCCAAAATATTTTTTATAAATTTTAGCTTGATATTACCACCAGAACTAAAGATAAATGGTTTGACAGACGGATAGACGGACAATATCGTACTGAATCCTAAAAAGAAGCAGCACTAAGAATAGATGCAAACTTCCAGGATACAAAGATTTCACGGAATGAATGCATCAAAAAAAATTGGAATTGCATGGCTCAATTTAATTCACAAATAACAGCGAAATATCTATATTTAAGAATAAAAAATATATGTTATATTTATTCATACTTGCATCTATATTTGAGCAATAAACGCATATTGTTGCCAAAAATCTACATATTTTTACAATATTTATATAAGTATATATGTATTCCATGATAAATTTCCCTTAATATAAGAAAACAAATAATCACGTATTAAGGGCTAAGTTAGAAGATTGATTCTAGTTTTATTTGTGATATTCACAAGAGAACATTTATCAGTATCATAAGATTTTTTCTAATACTGAGGGCGCCATGGCGCAGATTCGACTCCCCATTCGTTCATTCGGGAGAATGAACTGTTTTTTAATATATTCATTTTCTCGCTCTGGTAACGAGCAAACCACGGTGTTGAGTTGCACCGATCACTAGGTTCCCTCTGTCTAGCCTGCGATGTCCGGGATACAACGAGGAGCAGAATTAAGCAGCAAATACTTATTCTGCTCACCGTCAGTCAGTATTCTTTACCTAATAAAGATAAAAAAGAAAGAAAAATGTCGTTAGCCATAATAAAAAAGAATATAGAGAATGGAGTTACTTTGTCTCAATAATTAAATCAATAAAATTAATAGATTGAGGTCTTCGTGACGCAGCACGATGATCGTAGCTTCGATTACCACTCGAGTGTATATGGACGGACGAACGGATGTAAGATTTTATTTTTTATATTTAATTACACCATTATTATCAAAAACTTATACAAATATATGACATAAAAATCATGATATAGAAGTTTTATATGTGAAAAGATAGGTGTTGATAACAACAATGAGCGTTCGTCCCGAACCCGTCGACACCTCATTACGTAAACAGCGAGCTTCCTAACGCGTCATTCTGCAGTCTCTGACATGACCTCTTTTGAAAATATTTCTGAGGTTCACGAAGAATTTTAACTTTAAATCGATTCACCGATATAGGTCAATTGTGAAATGCCAAGTTGAGGTTCTTTACTTGAGAAATTGTGAAGTATAATGTAAATATCAAATGTGACGTACGTAGTTCGATACAAATTTATACTTGAAAATAAGCGATATAAAGATTGTCTTCTTAAAATCTATCGATTTTATGATATGACTTAATTTATTGGTTTCTGTCTCATCTTGACAGGAATTATACACTTTTTTATTTAAAATATTTAAAGATCATAATCATTATCAGTGCCAGCGACTTCGTTTGTTTCCAATAGGATAACTTTCATTTTGTTCTTGCTTCTATTAACGATATTTTAATAAATCGTTCGAGGTAGCAAGGAAATTGACTCAAATAAATATTTAGCTTAAAGCTTTTATGTATATATTATTTATTTTCGTTTTTTTTATTATAGGTACTTAGATATATGTAGAATTTATATTTTTTTTATTAAAAATAAAACTTTGTTTGTATTTTTAAATAGTTAAATAGTTAGTTTTTTTTAGTTATGTTGCATAAAGCTGCTGCCCTATATGTTATTAGATTTATTCTAACGCTGCTGCTTATATAAATATTGTATGAGACATGTGTGTATGTATATTTTATCTATATCTATAATTTTAACTGTATATTTCATGAAGTATTGAGTGAAACAAATTGAGCGCTGCACGAAACCCAAATAATATAGGATTAGTTGACGCGACTGCGGAGATTAAGTCAAATGATGAAGTTTAACTAGCTTTTCAAATAGGCTTTGGAGTGCTAAAGATAAAATTTATATCAACTGGTGTGTCAATTTTAAACGAGGATAGAAATATTTACGCAGCAAAAACAATGCATAAAAAAAATATTTGCAAAAACAAAAACCCCGACTGCAGAAAACTGAAAAGAAAATAAACAAGCCCAGTAGTTTATTAGGATTAAAATATTTTATTGATTGAAGAATTACTTATAGGTCCCGACTGTTAATCCTAATAAGCTATTGGGCTTGTTTATTTTCTTTTTAGTTTTCTGCAGTCGGGGTTTTTGTTTTTACAATTATTTTTTTATTTTTTACTTTTTTGTTAGAATTCGTAATGATAATTATGATATACGTTTTTGAAATCCTCGTATTGAGCTCTTGAATTTGATATCCATATTGTGGTATTTGAAACGATTTTTTTTTTTCACTAAGTCCAATGGCGTCCCCCAGCCGCTATGATTGTTTTTTTTTTAACGTCACCTATTTAAAAACACTTGGGCTGTTAATACAAATCTAACGATACCTCAATTAAGTAAATCCGTTCAGCAGTTCTGGAGATATGAGGTAATAAAGAATATTACATACATACAAGATACGCGCGAAAAACATAACCCTTCCTTAGCAGTCGGGAATAATATTCGTATAGTAAGTGTTTTAATTGCGTTGACTTAAAAAATATATTTTTTTCTGTGTTTCAAGGGTCAGATAATATCGATCGGTCGATCTCGAGAGAATTACTCTTGACAGACGAACAGACAGGCAAAACGTTATCCCATAAAAGGATTCTGTTTTTACTTTTTGAGACACGGAACTCTAAAAGACTACTGACCTAAATTTTACTTATGTTTTGTCGTAAAAAAATAAATGTAACTTTGTAGTGGTTTTTATATGCTTGGAATTGTACTCAGTAAATTACTGTTATAATAAAGCTTTTGTTGTAATGTTAAACTTCCACTCACAGTTAACTTGTTAATATTTTTAATGACATTATTAAATATTATAATATCGTAGGGTTGTATATTAATATAATATCGAATAGAACATAACATAATAATTTCTCATATTGTATGATGAGCTCATGTGGGCGTAAAAAAAGTGATGATGATTAATTATGATATTGAAAATTATGTATGTATATAGGCCGACAAGGCCTTTCCATCTGTCAATATATTTATCTTGAGATCGCGTGAAGGTGTCAAACTGAAATTATGGATACTAATGGGACCGTCGTATTGCAAGAGCATAAGCGATTCCTAATAGGGAGAAGGAAGTATTCTTTCAAGATATTATGTGTGCTTCAGCACACAATGCCATGATAGGTGGATTCCTAGGTTCCCTATGCCTTCCCTGCTATGTGTTGGATACAATAGATTAATATTAGTTCTCCGGTTAAATGGTAAAATTAAGTTTGCACTGTAATACATACAAAATTTTAATTAAAGGTGTTAATAGTAGCCATGCTATGCCATCACGGCAAAATACAGTAGCTGACAATGACTTTTTTTTCTTTATAAGACCTGCAGTCCACCTCTTTACTACCTGTTATATTTATGTCAATTAATATCAGTGTATGTCAGGGACCAATTAAAAGCAATTAGCTGAGATCATAACTAACCGAAACGCTCGAACCGCAAATTGAATCGTAATGAAAGCAAATCCGATTTACTTGTGGCTTATGGGTTTTGTCATTTTCGAATTAAGGCGTGTGTTTGTGCTAAGACTCTTCTCTGTTATCGCAAAATTCAGGTGGCATTGCGTGTTGAGCGTTTGCCTCGACATCAGAAAATATTAAATCTTTCATTTCCTCGAGTCTGAATCGAATCCACAACTTGTCTCGTGTATGTGCGCCACGACTGGCATCCTTTTATATTGGGTATGCTACTTTTTAAAGTCATTCTCACCATACTTTTCTTAAGAAAAACTTGGCAAATAAGGCAATTATGTTCACCTGGCAGCTGACGTTCATTAATTTCCATTTACTAGATGATAGATGAGATACATGTAACTATTGAGTCGTTAATCTTTAAAAATTGATGACTCGTTGAAAATTTACATGGTAACTTCATTTGATTTTTTTTTATTTTTAAAAGCGGCATATGTAAAATAAAAATTTTACTTAGAGAATTGAATTGGCGGCGGACGATCCAAAAAGACAAACTATTTATTAATTTTATTAGACTATATTAGACTGTATTTAGTATTTTCATTTCTCTTGCTTGCTCTGGTAACAAGGTAAAGCGGGCAGTTGAGTACCGCCAATCAACAAGCAATGCTTCGAGAATTCTGCGGAAAGTGTGATGGAGTGTCTTAAAATTAGCTTCTCTTTGCCTAAAAAATATATAAATTTTCATTATATGCTAAGTATAAATGTACCTAACGTTTCCTTAAATCATCTTTACTCACGAAAACTATTGATAACTGCTATTATATATTTTTTGTGAAACCAGACATAAATTATTAATTTGCTTATTCAAAAAATAAAATGGTGAAAAGTGGGGAACGAAGTGACAGAACGCCGCACGCTTGTGCCACTGAGCTACGGCGGCCTCATTTAAAATAATTTATGTACTCGATATATTCTGGTAATAAAAATACCAGTAAGTTTAATTGAGGATGTCGCGTGACTGTAGATATTCTGATGAAAAGTTAAATATGCAAACAACCCCAACGCCAACGTTACAGATAATTTGCTTAGAGCGTCATTCTGTTATCAAGTCATGGACCAATCCTGTAGCAGGGTAGGCAGAAGGAGCCCAATGTTATGATAGATGAGACAGCACTTTCCATAGAATTCCTGAGGCATTGCAAGATATACCTCGACACGAGAGCGAAGCATTTGCATTGACCCAATGATCTGTGAATGGGTCTGTGTGTGGAAGCGGTTGAACAGAAGTATTCTAAAGGGAACGGAGTGTGTTTACACTAAGTTTCCAGGAATCCTCTGCCTACTCTTCTATGTACGTGAAAGGAAGGCAAAAAAATATATTTTACAATATAGTTACCATTAAAATACTATTTAGTTTTACAATTCGAAGCGTTCAGCTGTAATTACAATGCAATTAAGTACCGTAGCGAGTAAGTCTATGCAGTGTGCCAATAGCAAACATAGTACGATACAGAAGCGAAACAAATAAATAAGGTTTTACTATAAAATACGTACTATAATATATTTGCCTTGGTAAATAGAAATGTAAATTAACGTTTGTAAAATTGTACAACATATTTTATTCGTAGATATTTTTTTATTTTCCCTAATTACTTTTAGGAATAATGTTGTCGTAAAATAATTTATGTATACAGCTTCACGCTGCATCATGCATGTAGCAGAGGCTAAACTCAACGTTGCCTTTGCCTTAACACCAGAGCGAGGAAATAAAAATATTTAATATTTAATTTTCTCGAGTGCGAATCGAACCCACAAGCTGTCACGTTTACAGTCACATGATGGTGCTCTCGCGCCACGACTGGCTTCAATAATAAATTATAACTAGTTATTTTTATAATTTTTTTTATAATTAATTTAGCTGAAAGGTAAGCAAAATCTACATATTTTGAGAAATTCTTGTTTTTACTTTTTACCCGAATCTGCGAAATTGCTTGTTAAGCGGTAGAACTTAATGCTGTGTGTGATGAGTTAAGATACTCCGTTTCCCACTTTCCGCCAAATTCTGGAGGCATTGCGTGCTGAGTGGCGGAACTCAACGTCGCACTTTGCCTTGACACCAGAGACAAGAAATGAAAATATAAATGTATTCGTAAATAAATATTTCACTTCCTCGAGTGGGGATCGAACCCACTACCAGTCGATTTTACAATCACACTTTGTGCCTCTATGCCACGACCAGCCTCAAATAGCCTTTAATATAAGTTATATATTAATTATTTATCACGTCCTATAATAAATGGCACAATCATTACGTTTGCGGATGACACAACACATATTTAAAACCAAATCTTGAGAAAAGGTCTTCTATTATGCTTAAGAGGGAATAAACAAGGTGAATTGGTTAAATGACCATCTTTTAACACTGAAATAAACTTCCTCATCTCCTCCTCATCTCAATAATCTGTTAGTAAGATTTGCATAATCTTAATTAGTTAGTTAATTAAAAGCTATATATTTTGCCATCTGTCATTCTATTATTAATTTCTGTATTATATCATAAAATGCAATTTAGTAGAGTCTGCAAGGCAAACAGGATGCGATATTGAATTTGTAGGTAAATGGTTTACTCGCTTTAACTCTATAGAACATGGCCACTGCTGAACGCGCGTTCAAGTTTTTAATTTACTATTTTAAAACGTTTTTAACCATATTTGCCAAAAATTATTGCCAATGTCGCAAATGTACCTTTATACCTATTAGTTTGTTGCACTGGGGTAGGGGGTTCAAGTTGGGTGTAGAAAACTTTATATTAAAGAAATTTCAAAAGTAAAGTCGACATCTGACGCAGTAGGATTCAGAATTTATTACTTAGGTTTTTGTTCTGACAACCTATGTGTTTACTTGTATTACTTATTTTTTTCTTTAAAGTAGTTCTATTTACGTTATTTGTCTTAACTAAATAAGAACATGGTTCTATTTCCAGGAGGACAATTATCAGTAGTATAATAAGATTTCCTCTAATTTGATATATTAAATCAACCCAAACTTAAAGCAAAATAAGTAGGTATATTTTGCTTAGAGTCCGTATTCTCTACTCAGTAAACAATGTCCTTAACTATTTTAGAATATAGAGAATTGAGTTACTTGTCTCGAAAGTTAAATCAAGAAAATGGATTGGGACTAGATCAGAATATAACGCGATGATTGTATATTCAATCCCCATTCTGGTAAATAATTAGTTATATTTAAGTTATTTTGCTAACAAACAAAGTATAAAGTTTTTGTTTTCAAGCGATGACCAGATATAAACTTTTATTTTCTTATATTTAATCAGTATCCTCCATCCATAATGCAATATTATCAAAAACTTAAATGTACGACATGAAAATCATATATAATCATATATATTTATACGGGAAAAGGTAGGTGTTGAAAACAACAATGGCCATTCGTCCCAAACTCGTCGACACCTCATTACGTCAACAGCGTACCTCCTAACGCGTCATTCTGCAGTCTCTGACATGATCTCTTTTGAAGACATTTCTGAGGTTCACGAGGAATTTTATCTTTAAGTCGATCCACTGATGTATGTAGGTAAAAGCTTATGATGCATAAAGTTGCTGAAAATGTTTGTACCTGATTATTATTCCCTATATGTTAGATTTATTTTAACGCTGCTGCATAGATAAATATTGTATGAAAAATGTATGTATTTTTTATTGATTTTAACTATATATTTCATGAAGCACTGAGTGAAACAAATTGCGTGTTATACGAAACCCAAATAAGATTAGTTGATGCGACTGCGGAGTTTTAGTCAAATAATGAAGTTTACCTGGCTTTTACAAATATGCAAAGCTTTTGAGTACTGAAGATGCATTTTATAAAAAATGTAGAGTCAATTTTAAACTAGGATAGAAATATTTACGCGGCGAAAACCTTAGTAAATGTTTTGATTGCGTTGACTTAAACGCTTTATTTTTTCTGTGGTTCAAGTATCCATAGACAAATATGTATATTTGATAATAATTTCAGACTGATACATTCACGCGATCTTGAGAAAATTGCTCTTGAAAGGCGGACAAAAACACAAAAAAGTGATCCTACAGGAGTTCCGTTGTTTCCTTTTGTATCCCAAAAAGGAAAAACGGAACGCAACCCTAAAAGATTAAAAATATTATACGGGTAGTCATGTATATCGTACAAAAAATAATATAATAAATAGAACTAACCATTTCCATTTTGGACTCCTTTCTATTAATACAACGGACCTTAATTTTCCTTATGTTTTGCCGTAAAAAGAAAATTCATGTACCTTTGTACTAGTTTTTACATGCTTGGAATGGTACTTAGTATGATTCTCCTATAATAAAGGTATTGTTGCAATATAAAGGTTAAACTCACAGTTAGTATCAGCTTCACGCTATATCCTGCAAACAGCAGGGTAGGCAGAGGGAACCTAATGTAAGATACTGCGTTCCCCACTTTCTGCCGAATTCTGGAGGCATTCTGAATTCTGGAGGCATAAGTGGTAGAACTCAACGCCGCGCTTTGCCTCGACACCAGAGCGAAGAAATGGAAATATAAATTTAAGTAAATATTTCATCTCCTCGAGTGCGGATCGAACCTACAACCTGACGGTTTAACAGTCACACTTTGCGCCGCTGCTGCGCCACGACTGGCCTCAAGCGCCTTGTTAGCAATCCATCATGGTTTTATTTGAAGAAATAGAATGACATAATATAATAGTTTGTCATATTTTAAGATGTGATCATGTGGGCTTTTAAAAATGTTGATTAATTACGGTTTTGATACTTTATTGTCGGTCTGTCAGTCAGTCAAGACTTTTTATTTTAAGATCGCTTGGAAGTATCAAGCTGAAATTATGGATATTAATCGAGCCGTCTGGGCACAAGTGTATATGAGATTTTATATGTGATGGTTGTGTGTTTGAATTTCATTCGAGAAGTTAAAGTATTTAATACTTTAATTTCCTCGCTCTGAAAGCAATGCGTTTCGCTATTCAACACACAACGCCTCCCCTGCTATTTGCAGGATATAGCGTGAACCTCAAAAGTAGTTATTTATACACCTGTTTACTATTTAATATCAGATATTTTTTGTGAGTGGTGCTCATCTTCTTCATTTCATTGTTCTTTTATTTAAATTTGTATGTTAATTACAGCCACGATTTTCAATCACAACAAACAGAAAGTATCTGAAAATTAACTTATTTCCATTATATTAAAATCGGTACCTGTAATACCTATGTCAATTAATATCAGAGAACGTCTGTAGGCAATCGAAGCAATTAGCCGAGATCATACCCGGAACGCTCGGACGGCAAATTAAATCGTAGTCAAAGCAAATCCGATTTACTTGTGGCTTATGGGTTTTGCCAGTTTCCAATGTAGGTGGGTATTTGTGTAAGTAAAGGATATACCTGCTTATTTATATATGAAGTATATAATTACTCTGAGTGATAATTATAAAGTCTAACATTTATAATGTGGTATTCCACACCAGGGAAAAGAAGCCGGTTAAGCGCGGACTCAACCATCAACGCTTTCGTACCAATTTCAGAATAGTAGGTCAACAGGAAATATAAAGGAAATTGACAAACCTAAATTTGCGTTCATATGCACTCATTTTTTATGAAATTATGTGTATTCTACCTCACGGTGTACATTACTTTGTCTTGTTACCACATCGAACACACGACTGTCGCATTTACAATCGCACGCTTGTGCCATTCGCCACGACGGCCTCATATATTTAGTTGAATAAAGAAACATTTGCTATCTATTTAACTATACAGCTAGTAGCAATAGTAATAGAAGTTGCTGTACGCTGTAGCTTCACGCTGTATCCCGCACACAGCAGGGTAGGCAGAGGGAACCTAATGTTAAGACACTCCGTTCCCCACTTTCTGCCGAATTTTGGAGGCATTGCGTGTTGAGTGGCAGAACTCAACGCCG
>DWLH01002530.1:0-10689 GCA_018249795.1 Heliconius telesiphe telesiphe | reverse complement strand
TATTTTGAATATACACAACACACAGATAATACAAACACACAGATAGATTGTTTTTTTAATATCGATTTTCTTTTCAGTTTTCAAATAAATTATGATCGTTAATAAAACATATTTAATATTTTATAAATCAAAAACTTTATTTTATAGAATGATGAAGAGAAAAAAGGTTCCTTATTTTCCAGTAATTCAATTAAAGCCAATAAATAGTAAGAAGTATTGATATTCTTAGTATTTGTTTCAATGTTATTTTATTTTAGGAACCTAGGAAACGATTAACCTACAAAAGACACTCCATTTCCCAATTTTCGCCAAATTCATCAATATAAATAATAGAACATAATGGTGACAACTTAATGCTATAAAATATGTTGATCAAATTACATTATGCAATTTATGTACATTTAAAACTTCGATGTTTACTAATTGTAGGTATAATAGTAGTTTGATGCAAAATCCATAAATGATAATGATATGAAATGTTGATACAGTAAATCTTTCACTGTCCATTCAGTGAAGCTATGGAAGGCCTAATCATGTGATATAAAGCATTGTACATGACTAAAAGTATAAATAGTAAGCTACTCTCTCCCCGTCTACTCTACGGCCCCCACTCGGTGACGCTGTAAAGACTATCCCAGGTCAACAGCAGTATAGTCAACGAAAAAAAAACAAATATACTCGTACATACACGGTACTTGAGTGAACAGAAACAGTGTATGTACGAATAATACAAAAAATACAAGTAACGAAATGCAATCAGGAGTAACGTTTCGTTACTCGGTATTAGATGGCGCACCTGTCACTCAGTAACGAATACATAAGGTTTGCTAAAGCTTTGTGAAGCAGCATATCTGTATGGCAGTTCTCCTAAAATTGTTATTTTTAACCAAAAATGTCTTTTTTAAAACCAGCGTGTAAAGCTGAAATTTTGCTGTTAGATATATGCTTGGATATTATAATGCACGTTTATTGAAGTGGCATCTATGAACAACCCCTATTTATTTTATAAATGGAATTTTTAAAAAATGTGTTAATACGGACAATGACGATTAGTGTAGAATAATGATAAGGAACTGAAGAAAAATGATGCTGTGGTACCAACAATGATTCTTTACAACAGAATTGAAATTATTTATTTAGCTTCACGCTGTATTACTAGTGGGAAAGTCAGAGAGAACGGAACGCCAAACGCTACGGTCTCTATATACCTCTTTCAACTCGTCCACTATCATTAACTTTTCATACATGCCATTTGGGGCATCCTCATGCTTTTTACGTGATTTTCCTCCTTCAGTATCTTTGATGCTGTATTTTCGAAGGTCAACCGAGGTCTCCCCCTATCTTTGTTACCACTTTCACTTTTTCTTCATTAATCTTTTTTGCTATTCCTTCATCACCAATCCATTCGCACATGAAAAGTATGATTGACTTATGCCTAGCGGATCAGTATATTTATGTTTAAGTTGTGGCACACGAGTGCTTAGGATGTTATCCTGGGAACAGACCAACATGTAGTCGTTACTAGAGTAAGGAGTCTGTTTCATTTTGAGGTACGAGACGTCCAAACTTGGAGTCGAACTATCGTATAAGAAGCTGGAAGTTTTAAGATCCATCGATCAAAGAGGAATAAGTACTTCCAAAATATTAGACATCTTTGAAACAGAAAACGGAAACCTTGAAGTATACTCTGCCATTATATTTAAGAATTATATGAGAAAAGCAGCAACAGAAATATGTGGTAAATGAAAACCAGGTTTTAGTAAAAAGCATGATAAATGGTGGGACGATAAAGTGAAAGACACTGTAGAGAAAAAAGCTCGTTAGAATCATAAGGCCTCAGATAAATATCGGTCGCAGGAGGTCCTAATCAAGAAATTTTTTTTAGATGTTTGACAGGGGTGTAAGACATTTTGGGAGACTACCTCGGAACAAAATTTTAATCGCTTCCCTTGTTGTAAAGTCTGTTTATAGATCACTCAGCCTGTGTGCAAGAAGGAAAAGGCACGTCTCACGTATTGAATATGGTTGCGCCATGTCAACTTGGCAGCATGCAGTGACACAAAGTGATATGGGAGGGAATATTTCCTTCCCAAGGAAAGTCCTTTCTTAAAGAAGGACCAGAGTCTGTTCTTGCATTTAAAAGAAATGAAGAAAAGACGCACAGGCGTATTGCTGCCGGTAACAGAATTAGCAGTGCCTTAGATGCATTGATAAGACCGTGAAATAACAGAATAGTTGCACGTTTGGGTACATTGTGCAATGCTGACGACCGAGGCTGATATACGGCAGCGAAACGTAGAAACGTAGAACGTGTTGCTGACGAAGAATGAAAGAAACGTAAGATATGTAAGATTAAATCCCTCGTAACTAGTTGTGTAAAATGTCCTAAATTGTATGGGTTGCCGAAAATACACAATCAAGAAAATTCACAATCAAAGACTAAACTGACTGTATCTTCAATAGTTAGCCAAATCGGTAAGCCGAGGTATAAGCTGTCTCAACATGTCAAGGACTCTTACCATTTTGTTTGTGGGCTGATAGATCTTAAGTTAGCTAACAAAGAAACCATACTCACATACTTCAATAGTGAATCTTACCCACATTTTTCTACCATTGGCAAATCTTTATTTCAAAGGGCCCACCAACTCTGCGACGCTGAACACTTAGGGGACGAGCTTTGATAGGTGAAGAATGCCTTTCATCAGAGCAAGATGCCTACTCCTCTCCAGCGATATCAGAAGACCCCCAGTAGAAAGACAACCGAGACTTCTACCATATGTAAAACAACTTTTGAAACAGACAGAATTGCTATATTTTAAGAGCATTTTAAGAGAAAAGCTTCCATTAAAACTATATTTAAGTCTAACAAGAAAGTAAATCCAATTCTTAAGACCAGTGAAACGTAATTTTCCTCTGCAGTGTGTAGACCTATAAAAACTAGATAGTAACTGATATTTAACATACATTGTTCAAAAAAGGGTAAGCATCGGTATTGGGGGAATCTCCGATGTCAAGAATGGACATGCATCCAAGTCAGCTGCGTCTGGGTAAGAGCTTATAAACCTAACCATAATATCGGGTCTTATAAATTACAAACCCTCGCTCTGGATATATACAGGAGGAAGGTCACGAAAAAACATAAGAACCGCATGGCGTTTATAGAGAGATTGACGAGTGGTAACAGTGGATGAAGTAAAACATACAGAGAGTAGGGCTTTTGGCGCTCCGTTCTCTCTGACTACCCCGGTAGGGATAAAGTGAGATATAAAATATACAGAATAATGAAAAAATGAATAAAAACAACTAAAGAACATTAACAGATAGCGTTAAATGTTAGATATATTTTATTAACTCTAAATCTAAAATTTAAGTAGAAGTAGCTTATTTTTGTACTGTTCTATATGCGAAAAACAGTAATAATATTTATAACGTTTCCATTACACTGAAACTGAATGAATGCCATGGAAGTGATATAGCAAGAAGATTCAAAAGAATAGAATCCAAGAAAAATCCACGAACCAAATTTAGGTACTACGTAAATTTTTAGTCATAGCTGGTTTAAACATTAAAATTTCTTCACACGACCCATCCATGAGTTCACCTATTAGAAATATGTCTAAGATTCAGGACTACTACGACGTCGCAATCAATGATGTTTTTATATAAAATACGTTGGAATTTTATCAAAAACTCAATCAAAGTACATGAAATGTGCTGGTTACTGATTTTGTTCAAAATGTCAATATAAGTATATATTAACGATTGCCGAAACATTTTTAATCTAAAAGTAGTAAATAAAGATATCAATGACGATTGATATGCTAAAATTAGAAGAATCCAATGTAAGACTTATTTCTAAAATGTTAAAGCATCCGTGGCGGCAGTTGCACCATCGGAAATTAAAACTCTGCATGCTAACATTATTATAACCCAAAATAATCAGTACGTTAGATAACGTATTTCCGTGGCAATTATTAAAACAAAAGCTGGCTCGATCAATGACCCTATTTTTATAAACTTTTTTTGAGATCGATTTTTGTGTAGCTACACCTAAATTATAAGCACGTTTTATTATTGAAAAAATTAATGATGTACTTATTTCATTAAAAATAGTAAAAAAAAAGTTTAATTATAAATATTTTTGAAACGAAATTAGCTAATACACAAAATCTCCACGTAAAATATTAAATTTTTTGAAAGTTTTTTCTTAAAATATATATTTGTATACACTAAATCATGAAACTTGTCTAGACTTCTTGTTTATTATTTAGTTACGTATTTAATATGATATTCATCTTCTTAAAATAATTTACTATTAATGAGTAAACACAAGAAAATTTAAATTTGTCCGTTTTGGAGAACTGCCATGTAGCTGTATAAATATGTATTGTTTATTTTAAGTATTGTATGTAAGTTGTTTAAGTATTGTATGTATCTTATTTTAAGTATTTCTTAGATTCTAATATAAGCCACTCCAGCGACAGATCACTTGACTTTGTTTTTAAAGTTTAATTATTAGTATGTACAACAAACTATTACTCGCTTTTCTTAATCGATTGCTACAATTCAGTTGCCTGGAAAAGATCACTTTTAATTATAAAGCGGCTCTTGTGAATTATACATATGTATCTGCTGCGAAATAAAGATTTTTAATGTTATGTATGTGTATACTTTTATCCTATCAATAGGTATTTTATCATAGCAACACTTAAAATAGGGATATAAAAGAATAAACAAGAAAAAATATATATTAATTAATTATTCAAAAAATGTATAACACTATAAAATCTTAAATTATATTTATTAGAATTATTTAATTACGTCATATTATTATATGATCTTAAAAAATAAACATACAATAAATAGCCTCTAACTACAAAAATGGCACGATCAGTCTATTACAAAATGATTATTTAAGTAAATTTCATGATCTTTTAGCTTCCCGCCGTATCCCACACAGAGCAGGGGAAGCAGAGGAGAGGAAGTGTTAAGACACTTCGTTCCCATTAAGATACTTCCGTTCAAGACTCTCCGCCGAGTCGAGTGGCGGAAATCAACGCCGCCCTTTGCCTCGTTACAAGAGCGAAGAAATGTAAATATTTAATATTTCATTTACTCGAGTGGAAATCGAACTCACAACCACAACCTGTCGCATTTGCTACTAGTTGCGCGATTGTGCCCCTGCGCCACGACATAGTATAAATATAGTACAGATATAATATAAAACTAACATAGTATAGATATAGATATAATATAAAACTAAAGTAGACTTAAATCTTTCAAAATAAGCAACGGATATTCATAGGGTTTCCACTAATATAGTCCCAAGATCCCAGAGTCTCCCAGACCTACGTCATTTTAGCAAAGCTGAAATTTTGAGGACTATTAGTCTTATGTGTAGTTAAGCCAGTATGCATACTCACTAATTAGAAAGTAGGGTCCTTTTTGAGATAGCGCCAAATAAAAGTACATCTCTGTCTGGGAGGATAATTAAGCCATCGGATTGGTTTGGGTGTTTATAAGTGGTCTCAATATAGTCCGTAAATAATATATATAAAATGAAAACTTGCTAGTATAACGTAGTTTACCCTAATTTTAAAAAACCTTTGGGACGTCTGGCGGAAATAAAGGCCCAAGATCTGGTAATAATAAATATATATTTTTTACCTTATTCTTTAAAACATATTTAAATACTATCGTTTCTACTTTAACGTAGACGAGCGTGTACCTTAAGTTGGTCTGAAAGAACCCCACTTTCAACTTAGTAAGTACGCATACAATCTACATATTAGACTGTTAATTCTCAAAATTTCAGCTAAAGTGAGATAGGGCTTGAGGCTCTGCAATCTCAGTTAAGACAAAATACAAAAGAAAAAACAATGCAAATTCGTAAACAAATAGCCTAACTTTCTTGAATGTGACTCTGAACATTTTTTTTATATAGAATATATACACTAAAACTGAACTTATAAAAAACGCACAGCAGCAGGTGATCACAATGACACAAAAGTCAGCAAAAAAAACATATAACAAATAATAAATAAATAATATATTTGTTTATGAGCGGAAACAACATCGGATAGGATAATTGAATACATTTTCCATAGGAGGATTTCCTATGGAAAATGTATTCAATTACATATCATGCACTCTTCCAAATCTCATTATCTATTTTTAATAAGTGACAAATTTATAAATAAAGCAGTGGAAAAGATTCCTTATTACCTGTCCACTTCGTGTGGAATGCCCAAATTTATTTATTATTTGTTATATATTTTTTCAATGGTGCTATTATTTGCTGCGACGTCTACGTGTGAAGGGCAAATGAAAAACTGTTTGTCATTGTAATTACACTTATTTGAATGTGTTTGTAAGCTCACTTTTACAATAGATGATCCCCAATGGTTTTTTAAAATACCTTTTTCAGCCTTTATAACACATCATATAATATAATACAGAGTTACATCGGCTTATGCTGCAACTAGTACATACTACAACTAAATTGAAGGATGTTTTTAAGACATGGACTTATCCATTATTTTCGATTTAAATTCGATTAACACAAAAGAAATCAATATAAATAATAAAAATATATTTTTTTTATACATACTATGTATACTTTAAAATAAACTCGCATTATTTTGTACTGTTTATATCACTGAAAGTATAATTAGCATAAATTAAAAGAATTTATAACAAAAGAACTGAACAATTTGTTTTTATATTTTCACTTATTAAATAAGAGCATAAATAATTATTGCATGGCTTTGAAAAAATGAAAAAAATATAATATTTTGTTTATTTGAAAACATTAATGAATTAAGTTAAAATGTCATTGTTTTTTTTTTCCACTTCATTTAATTTTATTTTTGTTACTTTTTTATTTTTTTTATTCAGTTTAACAGTAATTTGTTAATTAGTGTTAAACTGAATAAAATTAAAACAGTAATTTGTTTGTGTGAGCTCAAATTTATTGATTTTTCAATTTTACAACATGATATCTGCATTCTTTAATGTCTTTAATTGTTACACTTTTACATTAGGAACCTTTTGTTTTTTCTTAAATACGAATGTTTTGTATAACTCTCTGAAATGGCAAATAAAATAAATATATTTTTAACTAGCGAGCAGTAGCCGGCTTCTTCCGCTTGGACTACAGAATTATTTGTTTACTAATCTGAATTACTTTTGTGTGCTAAAAACGTAATCAATTCATACATTGAAAACTAAAGTTTTAATCAATTCAATTAAACAATTATTCATTAATATTTTACATCAATAATATTGTCGAATAACTATATATTTTTTCTTTTTTTTTCAGCTTTACGCAGCAGAGTATGCAGAGCGAACATGCGCATTTACTTTGACAAATATCTTGATCTGAACAATATATAGTATATTTTATATATATATATATATTTATATTTTTCATATATTATTGGAATAATTAAAACAAAATTGACTAAAAGAAGCATTATTTTCAACAAATTCCTAGTCTTGATTTCTTAGAAAATTATTTTTTTCCAAATTTTTATAAACTAAAAAAATAAAACAACAGTATTAATAGATTAGTTAGACATCGCTGCCGGTCTGTCACAAGACATATCTCATGAACCCTGATAGTTAGATAGTTGAAATGTTCACAAATTACGTATTTCTGTTGCCACTATACAAATACTTAAAAACAGAATAAAATAAATATTTAAGGGGCTTCTCATACAATAAATTTGTTTTTTTATATAGATAATGCTCGCACTTGCCTGTTTATTTTTACGCATTCGTTTAATTTTTTAAAAATGTGTAAATGAAATGTAAATTTAAAACTATATTTAAATGTTTTAAGCAAACTATTTCCATAGTATCCATAGCAAGGGATATTATTTAATTCCTTTTTTACTTATTGCCGCAGATAATTAAAAATGACGATAATAAACACGTACAAAGGTACATATTTTAAATGAAACATATATATAACAAATCTTTTCTACATAAAATTTGATTAAAATAATGTTATAAGTAAATTAAAAAATACACGCAGTCACCCGTATTTGTAAAAATAACTGTTAATCTAGTTGCCATTAAAACATCTGAAGAAAATTAAAAAATACGTATTACCATTGTTAATTTATTGTTACGTATAGTTCAGAATGATATATTATAAGAACTATAGTGTAGGTTCAAGTCCCATCAGACAATATGAGGGAAAAATTTGAGTTTATCTAAAACTCATGTTTTTGCAGCTTCACACTGGAACCTGGGAACCTATATAATATTCTTTATTGCACTAAAATACATAAGAAAACCAAACTATTAAAAAACATTTAGCTTACAAAGATGGACTTATGTCCATCTAGTGTTAGGACAGATATGTATGTCCACGGAAATCAGGAAACGGAACGCGGAATTTGTCTTGTTGCCAGAGCAAGAAAAATAAAGAATTAAAATGTAATTTCCTCAAGAGGGAATCGAATCCATAACCTGTCGCATTTACACTGGCATGCTTGTGCCCCTTCGCTTCGATTGGCCTCCAAGTTAATTAATATTATAATAATATTATTTCAATAAGCACTGGTGCGTTGAGTTCCGCCATTCCTCACGCAATATCTTGAAAATTCGGCTTAAAGTGGGGACAGAGTGTCTTAACATTTGGTTCCCAGATTTCCTTTGCTTACCCTATTAAGTGCTGGATACAGTATGAAACTAAATAAATAATAATAAAACTAAATACAAAAATATATATAAAAACATTTGTTCTTTCACGTACACATTAATATATAAATTAAATACTTACAAATATATTAAATATATATATTCATATTTTTTTTGATAATGGAACATGAACCCACACCTACTGTTTTATCTTAATTACTAATTCAATTACAGAAAATTAGTCTACAGTAGTTATATACACATCATTTAAAAAATTACTAAAATCTCTATAGTACTTTATAATATTAAATATAAAAACCTGTGTTAAAAGTCGTATTATTATAAAGGAAAAAAGTCTAGATTGATATAAAAATTTATAAAATACTTAACAATTAATTTTTATACATACTCTTACAATTTTTATACAAGCTCTTCAAGTAAATAAAAAAAAATTACTATATTAAACAAATTGAATCAAAATACATCATTTTTGGTAAACATATTAAATATTTCCAGACAAAAAATATATATTGATTAATAGATTTTTTATTAAATTGGCTAATTTTGTTCATGTACTTGAAACAATGACTACCATATTTGACAGATTATTAAAAATGACAATTGTTTTTATTTAATTAACTGTAAATTTATATTTGGAGAAACGCCATAGTCTCTATAATCTGTAGAAAATTTTAAATAAGTATTACACTTACAAATATACGGTATTTTTTTCTTTTAATTTACTATATTACACAAAAAGACAACTATATCAAAAAATAAATACTCATACTGTTATTATTTCAATTAAAAATATGTATATACGAAATAAATTTGAACGTGTTACTTTTGACAGTCTCTTTGATCTGTACAAGATTTGAAATTCACGATATTTAAAAACAATACACATGGTATTTTGTTTTTACTTTATGATATGCTTAAAATAACAAAATATATGAATAAATTTCCTGTTATAAATATAAAATTACGTACTTTCAGGCTACCTATCTTCGGACTTATCTAAAGATACGACTGTGTCGCTATAGATGGCGCTGTTCGTTTGCAGCATTTTCTCTCCTTCCGGTGATGTCACTTCCTCTGTTTTTTCGGCTGAAATAGTGGAATCCATATATTATATCAATATATGTGAAGTAAATATTTTGTGCCCCTTTTTCTCGAAAATTGTGCGGACAGAGGAGGAATATGAAATGTGGCACATCTATAGTTTACATAAAAGAGCAAAGCAAATGCTATTTTTTTTTTAAATTAATGCATTAAAATGTTCAAGTGGCCGACTTTTTAAAAGCTTTACTTTTTTGTATTTTATATAATGATAAAAAAATAGTATACATACCTTTATCATTCTTCGTCACTGTCGCGAACAACAAGGCGTGTATGGCTGAAGCTGCTAGCGCTAAGCCTGATAATATTCTAAAGGAAGTTCGACCTCCGGCGTAACTGTATAACTGACCACCTAATAAGGATCCTAAGGCAAAACCTAAGGGCAAAATATAAAAAATAAATAAAAAAGAGGTCTTCGTGGGGCAGTGGCATACACTTGCAACTATAAACTTGATGGATGTGAGTTCGGTAACTACTCGGGGGAATGAATTACTTAATATTTTAATTTCCTCGCTCTGATGAACAAACACTCAACACGCAATGTCTCAAGATTTCAACGGTCGGTGCGGAACGGAATGTTTAAATATGAGGTTCCCTCTGCCTACCCTGCTAAAAACATTAAAATTATTTTATCTTCTTTTTAAGGTCTTTTAAGGAAAAAAAAATTTAACATTTTTAATAAAACGTGATCCTCGACTTTGTCGTCTTTTTTAAACTTACCAAGTCCATCGTCCATGCCAGCAACAATTCCTTGTACGGTCGCAGAATAGCCTTCGGGTGCGACGTGAGCCGCGTATCCCACTATGGTGGAATAGCATAGAGCATATGTCGGACCTTGCATTACGCTCTGTTAATGGAAGAAAAAATAAAACAATAAATACGTGTATTACAGCGTATTGTACGTACCGAGACCATCGTAGC
>DWLH01002529.1:0-10689 GCA_018249795.1 Heliconius telesiphe telesiphe | reverse complement strand
GGAATCGAAACCACAGTCGTCGTGTTTTACAATTACTCGAGGTAATGAAATATTTAATATTTTTATTTCTTCGTTATGGTGTCGAGGCAAAGCGCAGCGTTGAATTCCGCTACTCAACACGTAATGCGCCCGTAATTCGCCTACCTATGTTGTGTGCGGGATACAGCGTGAAGCTAAGTTTTAAATTCATTAATGATATACTTGATCTCTTATGTGTTGTTTTTATATAGACAAAGAAGAATTCGTTCTCTTGTAAGACTCTTTCCTCTCTTTAAGCAGAGGGGAGAGCAGGGACTCATCGAGAACGTAGTGGCTGGTTTTTTTTTCTTGTTGTAAAAAGCATGTCTTATCTTATCAATGAAACTCATTTCCTTTATAAAAGTTGCCAATTTCTTTTTAAATTATTTTAATAGAAGTATTTTTTAAATATTTTTTTATGAAAAATCTTTTACGTGTAAACAATTTCGTGTTTCTTTAGAGAAGTGTCCATAGAATATATTTGTATGTAGTTGTATGTTAGTTAAGTGATTAGTTATAGGTCTTGAGATTTTGTATCGGCTTTTGTAATAAACTTTCCTGATGTATAAACTATTTTCTTTGTTGTTGCACCTCCTTTTAGAGTACCGTCCTTGAAAAGAAAAAAAAACGGAGTCCTTATAGATTGTTTAGTTTTTTTAGTTTTGTCTTGTTGTCTGTCCTGTCAGTTTGATAAGACTATTTTTCTCAAGAACTCGTAGAAGTATCAAATTGAAATATATATCAAATATCCAGTTCCACAGTTTTTTTCTTTGCTCTAAGGAGCAAAGAAAAAAATCGAACATCTCAGTTAACGCAATCATAAGATACGAATGTTTGTGCCGCAAATTTTGAAAATCGCTTCATAATCAAAACCCGTAGTTGCTTCTCGGTTATCTTAATAAAATAATAAAATTTGGCAAAAAGTGAGAACTTAAATTTTAAGTTTACAGTTAGGTATATCACAAAAAAAAAGCGATACGGATTAATCGAGATCAGTCGCTGGCGCTGGTGCACAAGTATGTGACTATAATCGTAACAGTCTGTGGGTTCGATTCCTACTCGATTAAATATTTAATATTTTCATTTTCCTCGCTCTGGTAACGAGGCAAAGCGCGGCGTTGAGTTCCGCCACTCAACATACAGTGCCTGCAGAATTCGACAGAAAGTGGGCGTCAAATGCGAGTACTAAGTTTAAATACTAGGTTTATATATGTGCGATACAGCGTGAAGGTATTGGTGCTTCGCTCAACTGTAGCTGATTGAAGGTAGGTATGGGAACTTCAGCTAGCGAGTTCAACTCGCACTTTACCAATTTTTGTCGGTAAACGGAGACTTCTCCGCGTTTTATATGTATCTAGATTTTTTTATAGTATTAATAAAATGAAAAATAAAAATCTTTTCTTGTCAAGCAACATAGGCTCATAGTTTTTTAGTACAATAGAACTACTTACGAACCATGTTAAGAACTATGTTCTTAATATCGTGACACAATATTGGTCAGCTCTATCATGTCAATATGGGGTATTGACATATTGCTTATATTTTAATTATTTTGACGTCCTCGCAATAGTGAAGTGCAATACAGTTAAAATGGGCGGAAATGTAGAGAACAGATATGGGCGTAGGAATAGAGGGCGGGGGTTGTTGCTTAGGGATCAGTGCCCAACGTTAGAAAAATTAAAAAAATACCTTTACAGGAACAGATCTGTCCAAGTCTTAAGTCCAGGCCTCCTCTGGAAAACAATTCTAGATGCGCCCGTGGGAAAGGTTTTCTACCCTTGCTATATGCATGAGAATATTTACTAAAAAAATACTATAAAAAAAAGAAATTTAAATATTCAGTCAATTTTTTTACTATAAATTGATTGAGCAATTATAAAACATAATTGCATTTCAATGAGGCGTTTCAAAGATTTTTTTCTATTATTAACAACAGATTTTGAAGGTTTTTGTTTACTTTGACTCAATTTTTAAATTATAGATTAAAGATTATATTTAACAAATGGAAAACATTAAAATTCAAAATTATAATAAGTTTTAAAGTTCTGAGCGGTAAACGTTTAGGAGACTTCGGTCTCGGTTGACGTTCGTGTCGATGATACTGAAGGAAGGTCACGCAAAAACCATGATCCTTGGATCCCACCTTGGGGGATCAAGGGCATGTATGAAGAGATTGATGATAATGGACGAGGCGAAAGGGGTATGCAGAGACCGTAGCGTTTGGTGCTTCATTCTCACTGGCTACCACGCTAGCGATACAGCGTGAAGATAAGTGAAATAAAAAGTTCTACTACAGTTATCTTAATAAATTTTGTTTCCAATATTTAGTGGTAACGTAGTGTTAAAGAACTCCGATCCACGTGCACTGCTCGGAGTAGAATCACTCTGACGAGACTCAACTCAATGAGAATTTTTTTTTTATAATCATTAGCGATTGGTGATCCAACTCACAAACATCGCATTGACAGTAGAATAAAATAATTGTAATTTTCTAAGATTGAATTTATTGATCAATAAAATAATCAATTTTATTTCCTACTAGCGAACTTTTCGCGGCTTCGCCGGCTTACATTGTTTCTTATATTTGTATTTTGTTATATATTAATAAATAGCCAAAATATATTAAATCCTTACTTACATAAGTTGTAACGATTTAATATTATTTGGTCTATATGCTATTATGATGCATAAGCTATATTACTGTAAAGTTTCATTTAAATCAGAGTTATTTTTGCGTGAAAGTGGACCAACTTTCATATTTAGAATATTAGTAGGAAGTAGGATAGGTTTATCTTTGATCTCATCTTTTTCTTTTTCCAATGAACAAACAAACTGACAAACAAAAAAATAGACGAAAGTATTTGAATATATATAAAGAAATAAAATAACACCATGAATAAATCTGCTTACATTATAGCTTTAGATGTAGATAGATAAGTACTAATTTTTAGTTACATTTTATAAAATGTTTAAACAAATGATTGTGGCTATATTTATTATTTACGTCAAATGTACGTATTTTGATTTTAAGATTTTTATTATGTTTTTTTTCTTTTGTATAGCTAGTTTTAACCTTCGGCTTCGCCCGCTTCATATAGAAATCACGTCATACATTCATAATCTTATTATTTTTTTAAAAAATGTTACAGCAATTATTGCTTTTGGTTATTTTTACTTTGAGTTTGTAATATATTTTATTTGTAAAAGTTGTGTTTGGCATATGGCACATTGTAAGCGCTCTGACCGCATGTATACCCTGTAACGTGTATAATTTTGATATAACGCACTGTGGGTTATATTAAAATTATTAACGTTATTTTAATATTTTAATATTTTTGGTTATATAAATCCCACACTTGGTAAAGAAAAATATTTATTTATAAAACGTATAAAAATAGTATATTTGAAAGCGCCTGGTCGGTTTCCAGACGACGCGGGTTCGAGTCCCGCTACGTTAAAATTTTTATACGTTTTCTAAATAAGTATTTATTAACGTTAATTTATACGCAAGATCACAAGTGCGCGGACATAAGTATTATAATTAAAGGCCTATCCAATACAAAAATATATTTTTTCAATTCCAATGACCAGTTTCTGGTTCAACCAAGCAAACTCTTAACGCTTTGTAATATACAGAACGAAGCCGCAGTTAAAAACTAAACATATATTGGTAAAGTAGATATTTCTTTCAAGCGTTTTTAAACTCACGACCTTTTATATACAAGATGTCAATAAATGCAGTCAATTATTAATCAACTATATATGTTTTTTTCATTTGCTTCTCACTTCACAGTACGTTTCATAAATGCATCTCCAAGAATACATTTAAAGGAAATTGATTTAGAAGATAGTTTTAATCCTAAAGGCACTATAACTAGATCAGAACTTCTAAACCGAGCTATTAATTTAATAAAACAGGAGAAAGATCCACAACAAGCCGCCGTAAATATTTGTATATCAAGAAATAAGGATATAAAAAACAAACTTACTTGTATAACCGATTTGATTGAGCGAAATGAAAGATTCCAACATCGTGGACCTGGACCGTATTTGGAGAACGACGATGATTATTTCGAAATATATCCCGAAATTTTCATCAACCACCGGAGTAGAAGCAAGAACTTCTCCCAAGATTATTTAGATATCAAAGATTTATTAAGATCTAATAAAGATTCTGATAGGAAACGAAAAATTATATTTAAAATTGTCAATCCTGAACACCAAGTCCAATCAATCGATAGAAACAATTTGAGACGTTTCAACAAATTTGTCAATAAAAAAATCCTGCGTACAGTTAGTGACTCCGGTAGTGACTCTAGTGACTCGAACGAATCTAGAAGAAGGATTCACTATTCTATTTCTGAAAGTTCTTCCGAAGAGAAAAGTCAAGAGAAACCGAAGGAGAAGAGTCGTGAAAAAGTGAAAGTTAAGGCTAATTCTGTAATGTATATGCAATCTCCTTCACGTATATACGAAGCTAGGAGGCGTCTTCCTCATTTTTATCCAAAAAGGTATCATTGGAATGAAGATGATATGAGAGATTTAAGAAATTATTGGTTTAACGGACCGCAGGGGAAGTACTGGGGGTTACATAAAACACCTTATTGAAAACTGAAAATATTATTTAAAATACTAACTGTTAATATTGTAAAGAATCATAATTTTCATGTATTTCTAATCAAAAACCAGTAAAAGAAAATATTTGGTAAAATAACATTATTTTTTTCCAAATTTTATTAGATTGCAGAATCGACTTTTAACTTAGTAAGTATAATTTAAATATATTATGAAAACAAAATTTTGTTTGTGATTTAATAATATTTAATTTATGACAAAGTTTCACGCTGTATCCCGCACACAGCAGGGTAGGCAAAGGGAACCTAGTGTTAAGACACTCTGTTCCCCACTTTCCACCGAGTTCCGGAGGCACTGCGTGTTGAGTGGTGGAACTCAACGCCGCGATTTGCCTCGACACCAGAGCGAAGAAATGAAAATATAAATGTAAATAAATAATTAATTTCCTCGAGTCGAGGGGATCGAATCCACAACCAGTTGATTTTACAGTAACACCTTGTGCCCCTGTGCCACGACTCTACTTTATTTATTTTTATTTATGACATAGTTTTTTAATATTATTCTGAGATAACTGTAGACTACTTTCTTTCCGGCCCGTTACCACCATCTTTAAATTTTAAAAAGAAATAAATCAATGTACTTAGTGTGTAAACTAATACATTTTTTAAGCTTCATGCTGTATCAGCAGCAGCACACGTAGCAGAGTAGGCAGAAGGAACCTGGAAACCTAGTGACTCCATTCACATTCCGTGTGCTTTGCACACTTTTCGCCGATTCTAGAGACATTCGGAGCGAGGATATAAAAATATGAAAAAATTTTCTCTCTCAGTAGGAATCGAACCGACAAACGTCGCACAGTCGTACGCTTGTAGGTTCCCAGATTTCCTCTTCCTACCTTGCTATGTGCTTCTGCACAGCGTGAAGTTGAAAAAAAAACCGTGATTTGCAAATAAAAGCACCATGTAAATTGGAAAAAAATATATATTCACTGGATATAACAACAAAAATATCAACAATCTAAGGATCTTATCTAAACGCGTATAAATAAATAGATATTTCGAATGAAATAGCCAAAAAAAATCTACAATGTGGTAGGAATTAGTAGTATTTTGTAGGAATTAGTAGAAATTAATACTTGTGTAATGGCAACACTGACGGGATACTGTCAAAAGTGTCGATGATAATACTTCAGAGTTCCCATCGAATTAAAAAAATAACATATTGCAGATTAAAATAAAAAATCTAATTAATAACTAGGAAAGATAAAAGGAGTGTGTTTATTTATTTTTATTATATATAGTGTATTGATTTAATTATCGGTCTTTGATAGTCATTTAAATAAAAATATTATTGTAATTTGTTTCATTCATTAATTTTTCTTTAGGAAGATACAAATATTTTTATTTAAATACCCCTTTTATTTTAGTGTAAAACACTTATTAAGAATATAAAATTGAATATATACCTTTTGCCATAATAAAATTGATAATATAATAAAAAAGGTACAGTAAGATACATAACCATATTATTAAAAATAGTAACAAGTACACATCTCGCTTCTCTCAAGAATCTTTACAAAATTCTTTTAAAATGTTAATATTTAATATTTTAAATGGAAATCTAAGCCGTACAAACTTTGCATATAATATTATTTATTATTTGATAGAATAGATAATTAAATCAACATCAATATATATAATACGTGAGGATGCAAGAATTTTAAAAGGTGTAAGTCAAAAACGTCTGCAATATACGGAAAATGGCAACATTGTCCTTCTAATTCACATTAGAATTGTCGCTTAAAGCCTTTTCATATAATAGAAAATACAATTTGAATTATTATAGGTAATTAATTATTAAGAAAATTTCACATGAATATTTAAATTTGTAATTATTTACATAAAATATATAGTCTGTACAAATAAACTAAATATGGCAACATAGTTTGATATATGTCAAATGTCAAACAATAAGCGAATTATTCAATTAAATTTATTTTACCAATTAACATTTTAAGAATATACAAAAAAAAAACATTAATAATCATTATTGCCTTAGGGTTGCCATAACTTAAAAAATCACAATATATATTTTTACACGTGAAATTTACTTTAACAATCATTTTATAACAAAAATATGCCAAAATCAAACTGGACCATATATATGAAATGTCAAAATGGATGAAAAAATCACAGCCCACTTCTTAAATATAAGAGTAAAAAATATATCAAAATTTCTTCAGCGATGTAAAAAATAACATCTTAAGTTTATATTTAAATAAACTATTATAGCTGATTAAGTTTTAAGAAATATATAAATTTAGTTGTTTTTTTTTTTATAATCTGCAAAGCGGACTGTGATTCAGGTAGAAAATTTTCCAAAAAAAAAAACTGGGAGATTATAATTCGAGCTTTTTTAATATGTTATATTATAATTAACACAAAAATTATGCTAAAGGCTAAATAAAATATATGTCTTAAAAGTCATAGGCAAGTTGGCAGCCATTTTGTCTGTCCATGTGTTTCAATATAGACAAAAAACAAAATATTTTAGGGATAAAAAAATTTACAAAGCTGCTTAATTATTTTAATACCATTTCACATTAAATTAAATTTTTATTATAATACTTAAATCCAATCCATCAACCCAAAAAACACACAAACAGACAAAAAACTACTTATTCAAAAAAATGATTTTTAAAACAAAGAATTTGGTCTTTGCAATGGCAACTCTCAGTCTTTCCAGAAAACCCAAACCCAAAAGACCTCGCAACACCATGGCCAGGACGAAACTCTTTTAGAATAGGGTCTCTACATAACGAGATTGCATTTCTATAAGTCATAAAAATGAAAAGAATAAAAAATACACAGAAATAAGAAACATTTTTTTAAAACGAAATTTTGGTTATTACAATGGCAGCTCTTAGTCTTTATAGAAAACCCAGTTTAACGGAGTTTGCCATGGCTAGGATAAAACCTTCGTTTACTACCCCTTGAATGCTCTAATATAAGATTTTCTACATAAAGAGCTTGTATAAAGCGCAAAAAATTAAAAAAATAAAAACATTTTTGTTATACAAAAAAGCCAGAAAAACAATCATTTTCTGTTAGACAAAATTTGGTCTTTTATAATGGCAGCACTCAATTTTTACAGAAAACCTATTTCAATTATTACTCCTTGAATTCACTTACAATAGGGTTTCTACAATACGAAGTCGCCTTTCAATAAATCGCAAAAAAGAAAAATCCGGAAATAAAAAAAATGCTAAACAAATTTTAAATTTTTTACAATGGCAAAAATATCCAGAAACGAGAAAATATTTTTTTTCTAAAATAAATTTTGGTCTTTTACAATGGCAACACTCAGTCTTTATAGAAAACCCAATTCAAAAGAGCTTGCAACACCATGGCTAGGACGAAACCACCAAATAAGTCCCACGAGTGGGAAGCAGGCACTCTGCCCACGTTTTGTGGACGGTGGTCACTTCTTCGAATTTCATTTAGGGTCTCTACTGTTCGGGATAGCCTTTCTATAGCTTGCGACTGATCGCGTAGTGTCGAATCTATTGAGTAGAGAGTTTGTTTTATTGTTCGTCTGAAAGAAAAACAAAAACAATATTAATTTAGATTAATAATTATTAAAAAATTATCGAGGCCACCGTTGCGCAAAGGCACAGTGTGTCGCAGTAAAAGCAGTGGCTATGGATTCAAGGTTCAATTCCCACTTGGGGGGAATGAATTATTTTCATTGCTTCGCTCTAGTAACAAGACGAAAGCGTGACATTGAATTCTACAAATCAACACGCAATTTCTCAAAAAATGGCAATGGGCGGTAAGTGGAGAATAGAATGTCTTAAGACTAGGTTCGCTCTCTTTACCTTGCTATGCTATCTTATTTTTATTAATATGGTTGGGAATAATCGTATCACTCCAGTCTTAATAGTGCTTTTCCGTAAAGCTATTGTCCCAATTAGTTGTTTAAACTGCTAAATGGGACAAGCTAACGCGAGAAGAACATTTATAATTATTTATTATAAGCTTTGTTTTTATTAGAACCATTAACAGGGCGGGGATGGGTACTGTGTATTCTGCTATTCTTCCTTTATTACGTAGAGCTCATTTGATAATTTTAATAAAAAAATAATACAATATTTACAAATACAAATTCATAAAGGTATTTAAATACGAGGTATTTATTTCAAAAATTTTAAAAATACCTTTAGTTTTATATAACCAAAAATTACTTTAAAATTTCATACATTTACTAAAAATGGTTCTCACAAATTATATTCCTCCATAAAACCGGTAGAAAAACATTTACTATTTTGTAAAAAACATCTTATGTAAACACTATACTATATAAAATATTTATACATTTACGCAAAATGTTTACAACAAATGTTTAACCATTTTACACCCAAAATTGTTTCTAACTACAATATTAACTAACTTTACAAAATAACTATAATATACTCGTATACATATATTTATCTAATTATGAAAATAGTTGCTTCTTTTTTTTTATTTTGACCAACCATTTTAGACCGTTGTGACACATTTACAAAAAAATACAACGAATACTTGTTTGATTACTATTATTATGATGAACTAAGTTTACAAGAAAACCCTTATTTTTTTTTAAACTCACGTAGTAGTCATAGAAGGTTGTGCCAATTCTTCTTGGCTGTTTGTATCGAACCTTTGCGCCAACTCGCTTTTTAAGAATAATTATTATTTTAAATAAATCAAAGATAATAAGTAATAGTTGAAATATTTTATTACAACAATGCTCTATGGCAAAAGACATTTTTATACATAAATTATCTACACAAAATATTTCATAAAAATTGACTATTGACCAAAATATTTTTTTTATATCCTTAAAATTTTAAAATATAACTAGCTTAATTTTTTTTTAAATTAAGCTTGTTGATTAAATAAATTGAATTTGCACAGTGGGATCGCGGTTGTTGTGGGTTCAATTCCAGCTTAATAAAAAGACATACAACTAAATAGAACGTAATGTTTTAACTGAAAAATAGGAAATTAACCAAAAAAATAAATGAGACTATTACCCAATCGGTAAATAATTAAGTGGCGAAAAGAGATAAAGCGTGAAATTTTTTTTTTATGTTTTCTACTCACGTGGTAGTTTTAGACCGTCGCGCCAGGTCGTCCTGGCTGTCCGAATCGGACCTCGGAGCCAGCTCCCTTATCCTGGCCTCTCCGGACGTCCGCGTTGGTAGATTCTTTACTGATGTGATTATAAAATCGTCTTCGTATTCTATCAACTCTTCCGGTTGCCAAGGACTGGAGGAAGACACAGACAATAATTTAATAAGCATATACGACGCCGTCGTGGCGCAGTGATTCAAGCGTGCGATAGTAAACGCAAAAAAAAACAGTTGTGGGTTCAATTCTCATTTGGAGGAATGAATTACTTATAATATTTTATTTTCCTCGCTCTGGTAAAGACTACAGACTACACATAATAATTAATATTTTTTATATTATTTGAAATAGTAAATATATGTTTCAATTTTCATAATTACTGTACATTTTCAAATACCAAATATAATCTTACCTAGTGTTTGTGTGATTATATTTCCATGCTTGGTCTGTTATACCTGGGGAAAAAAACATCAAACAAGTCTCAGTAATGAATTAATTATTAGTCATGTTCTTAAAATCACATAAGTTTATTATGAACCAACATGAATATGCATGATTATAGCCGGGTACAGAAGGAACCTAGTGTAAAAATACTCCGCACCACCCATTTTTCAAGGCATTTTGTGTTGAGTGGCGGAACTGAAATCCGCACTTTGCTTTGGTACCAGGGCGAAGAAATTAGAATATTAAATAATTAATTCCACCTAGTGAGAATCGACCCCATAACCGTTGCATTTTGACACACACGCTTGCGCTACTGCACCACGACGCCTCCATCGGATTCAGCCGGATCTTATATATAATTATGCATAATTATGTATGTTTGTTACCCTCATACTCCTACACAGCGGGATCTATTTAAATGAAATCTTGTGGTATAACTTGAATTATTTTCTGGATGATTTTAAAATTTTATTGAATCGTG
>DWLH01002528.1:0-10690 GCA_018249795.1 Heliconius telesiphe telesiphe | reverse complement strand
TCTGTATGCAACTTTGCATTTGCAAAAGTAGAGCCTGAAGCAAAATTCTAAAAATTAAAGCATTAAAAAATCATATCTATTCTTCTATGCCAGATATTATTACATCCTCATAATTTCTACTCTAGTCTGATGTGTTGTTTATGTTAATAAAATAAATCATTCTGATATATCATCAAAAACCATATGTTTCCATGACTTTTTTTACTGCTTGGTTGCTTGAATATTTTTCTCCATTTTTATACAGTGACAGTCCACTTTATTCTTCAATTTGAATAAATCAAAGACAATAGAATATTAAAAATTAAATATGAAACTTCTCTTTTGTCAAAAAGCGGTATAAAATGGTTAAGGCAATCATAGGTTTTATAATCAGAGAAACTAGTATTAAAATGTAATGAATGGAATTATATAAGTTTATGTTGTATAATATTATATATGTATGTTGTATTGAAAATGTAATGTGATTACTTGTTTTGTTGGCTTTAATTATAATTGGATTAGTTCAGATTGGTGGACACATTGGGATGTTTACTCTTTTGATTAACTTATGGCTTTACTGGTAGAATATTGACTGATTATTATCGTTTTGAAATTAAAACTGTTAAGAAAACCATTTATTTAGCATTTAAAATTATCATAATTTCAAAAAATAAGTGTCAAAGATTTTATAACAAAAATGTAAAGACCATTTGTAAGGTTTTTGTGTTGTTAGAACCATTTCTGATCCATAACTATTTACTAAATAACATTATAAATTACAAGCCTTTTTCTATTATCTACATAATATTCATAGTAACATAATTTTTTTTTTTTTTTGTTTATTATAAAAGATAATCTATAGTACAGATACTAATTTTAATATAACAACACTTATGCTAATTTAAGTCCAAAGTTCAGCTGACACAATGCTGACTCATTCAGATTGCATGATGGCTTAATTGACCTAATGATGAGGTGTAAAATTTGCTTGAGACGTATTATACTGTGATTTTCTTAATTGAAATCCGTGCTACTTGCTTACTATTTAATTTATTTTATTACATTAATTGAAGTAAACTCCTATGACAATCGAATTGCTTAGCTGTCTTTAAAAATATCAATTTTATTATATGCATAAATTGTATGAACATTGTTTGTAGTTTTCACATGACCTTGACAGTTTATATTGTATTGTGATATAATAATAACAATATAACATGGTCATGTATACTATCAGAAACAGAATTATAGCATATTAAAGTATGAAAAATTTGTGTTGTAATTTTTGAAAGTAATATGAGACAAGATTTATTGCTCTTGAGACTCAATTATGTCGATTGATATTATTTTATTTAGTGGCTGCCACTTTAATAAACATGCAAATTATATTAAAGAAAAAATATATATTTGAGAACTTTTGTGTGTTTATTGGGATTGGGTCAAGTAAACATAGAGTTAGTTCAGATAACACTGGCTTTATTAACAACGTAAAGACTTTATATACTGCTAGTCGTGCAGTCCGGGCCCAACTTACCCATCTAATAATATGAATAGTTAACAAGAACTATGATTGATAGCGTTGTTGACGTACCTGACTGCATTTGGTAATTGTTGGTTAAAATTCCATTAAGGCTCCCAATTTTATTTTTTTTGATATTTATAAGAAATATCTATACTATCTATATCTATACTAATATAATAAAAAAGTTTGTTTGTTTAAACGCTAAGATCTCTGAATCTACTGGTCCGATTTACTTTCTTTTTGTTTTGTATGAAAGCTGCATTCTTCAGAGGTGCTATAGGCTACATAACATTACAGTGTCCTAGTTAGCCTTAAATACCGAAAAAACAATTATAAGGAACGCCATCGAATTGCTTTAAGCGCGTGCGCTGCAGAAATAGTGAATTATATGCTACTGGCATATAACTGTATGAAAAAAAAATGTTCTAAAAAAAGTCCGCGACGTCATATATCTCTTATAAATAAGTGACAATAAGGCATTTTGTGACCAAAGGTGATATTTCATCGATTTTTATTTCATATGTATATTGAAACTTACGAGCAAAAATTATTTCATCATAAAGGAAATTTAATGAAGATAATCTTCGGCGTTTATAGCGTGTAATTTGGACGTATACTTTTCGAGAAAATTTAAAATTAATAGTTCAACGCTCTGTTTACGGCCGCAAACCTAGACTCAAGTCCCGCGGGGGGCGCCCTTGCCGCCGATCACGTTTTATCATATCATGATTGAATGTATCAATCTGTTGGCAAATATAGCATAATAAAAGTATTAAAGGTGGTATGCGGGCGAAGCGCGCATTGCGCGAGTGGGCCGCTGGTTAATATTATAAAGCTGAGGAGTGTTGAACGGTTGAACGCGCTAATCTCAGGAACTGCTGGTTCCAATTAAATAAATATTTTAGTGTTGAAAAGTTTATTTATCGAGGAAGGATTTATTACATCACGTTAATGATTTCGAAGTAACTCACACCGTACAGAGTACATGCGTTGCGATTACTTCCCGCACTTAGAATGAGTCACGTCCCACACTTTTAGTTATTTATATTTTAACATAAAATCTCGTAGAATATGTGTGAATATACAATACCGTTTATGTAAGACACGGTTTGCATTGAAGTAACAATAATATTTTTAATTGTTACATTTTTAACTATTTATAAGTTTATGAACTGATATTTTTAGAATATCTATGTGAGGTCAGTCGTGGCGCAGGAAACAAGCGTGCAACTATAAATTCGACAGGTTGTGGTTTCGATTTCCGCACTAGATCTCAGGTTTCCTGTGCCTATACTGCTATGTGCGAGATACAGCATGAAGCTAAAAAAATGTCAGCAAATAAAGCTGAGGAATTTGTCTGATTGAATGAGCTAGTCTCACCAGGTTTACTTGTTTTTAAATAAAATTATTACTTTATTTCAGTCGGAGCTTAAGGATAGTTGCGGAATCTTATGCAATCAAAGGATTATGTCTAGAACAAACGTCAGTGCCAAGTTCTACGAGTCGATATAAACAAGCTGAAAAGGAATCTGAGATGGTAACCTATTCTTTTGTCGTATTTTTTTATAGTGTAGAACAAAAGGTTAACACATTTTGGAAACAATTTTTATGTCTTATCTTGTATATGCTTATATTGTATTATTTTTTGTAATAAATAATAAATTCCCACATACACCAGGGTACGCAGAGGGAGCCTAGTTTTAAGACTCCCCTCTCCCCACTTTCCGCCGTATTCGGGACGCATTACGTGTTGAGTGGCAAATTCAATGTCGCGTTTTGCCTCGACACCAGAGCGAAGAAATCAATATATTAAATATTTCATTTCCTCCAGTGGGCATTGAACCAACAACCTGTCGTTTACAGTCATGACTAGCGTCAAACGGTACTCGTGACGATTAACATTTAAAATTATTATTTGAGAAACAATTAGAGCATCCATGCTATTTTATGGTCCATTAACGAATATAAGAATAATTCTTTTACAAGAATATAAGATTGGATTAAGAACGAACTGTTACCGGCACATTCTGTGGTGTAAATCCTCCTTTAAATTTATAATACACTACTTGCACCGGCGGCTTCGCCCGCTTAAATAGAAATAGCTAAGAATTGTGAATAGCACATATTGTGGTAACTCTGACCACAGCTAGAGTCGGTTACAATGAAACGATTAATGTGATGTAAACTTTATAAGCGTTCCTTGGTAAAAAAAAATTCGTAAAAAAAAAAATTTTATGATGGATAGTCCATCCATCGTAAAAAAATTTTTTTTAACGAATCATACTTCCTTTTTTCTTCAACCAAACTTTTCAGCTTTGTAATATTACGACAGAAAAATAGATACTGTTTTTTTTTCGATCTAGTCAATAAGAATATGTAGTTGGGTTCATCTCCCAGTACATACAAAATGTAACAAAATCTAAATTAAATTAAATCAGCTTCACACTGCAGGGTATACAGAGAGAACCTAGTCTTAAGACACTCCGTTCCCCCTTTTCCGCCTAGTTTTGGAGGCATTGCGTGTTGAGTGGCGGAACTCAACGCCGCGCTTTGCCTCGACAACCAGTCGATTTTACAGTCACTCTGTGCCCCTGCGCCACGACTGGCCTCACAATTGTAATTACAAAATGTAACAGAAGGACAGAAAGCATAGAACAGTACAGTACATGTACCATTATATTATTTCTGCCTTTATTTTGTAAGATATATAATAGAATGTTGAATATACAATGTAAACAGTCTGGTGGGTTAGATTCCCACTCGGAGTAATTAATTAATTTAATTTATTCGCTCTGGTAACAAAACAAAGAACGGCGTTCTCGGCTTCCGCCATTCAACACACAATGTCTCAAAAATTTTATGAAATGTGGAATCAAGTATCTTAAGGCTAGGTTCCCTCAGTCTGCTTACCAGAAACTATAAAAAACTAACGACAAAATAATTTTTTTAACAATATACTTAAGACAATTAAAAACTAAATGATCATTTCAAAAATCATATTTATGGCTAAGTAAGTTAAGGTTAATAGCCTTATGATGTAACTCATGGTTAAGTAACTAATAGTTAACTACCCTTTAGTTAAGTATAGTGATATCTGAAATTTACAAACATGTCATGTTTCAGATCCGCAGTTTTGAAGTATCATCGGAGCTCAGTCTGCTCTACCTACAGAGGGCGGGTGGTGCGGGTTCAAACGCAGGTGTTTTACTAGAGACGGCTTTACAGAGGGCGCCTCTGATGCATATGAGGGCTGGGAGATTGAATGATGCTATTGATAGGTATTTAATATGTTGTATATTGTACTTAATAAATATCAAACATATCATGAAATACTGATCGTTTTCCGATATAATTAATTAGACGTATGGTTCACGAAATGGTTGATGTTATTTGTCCAAATTTTATTTATTTAAACTTAATACTGCTATGTACAGTAGCATAGGCAGAGGAAACCTGGGGACGGACACTCCGTTCCCATTAAGACACTTCCGTCCCACATTTTCCGCCGAATTCATAAGTCTTTGCGTTTAGGATAGTGGACTCAATGCCGCGCTTTCACTCTATACCAGAGCGAGGAAATGAAAATATTTTATTCCCCGAGTGGGAATGGAATTCACAACTGTCGCGTTGAAAGTCATACACTGCACTACTGCGCTACGACGACGTCTATAGTACATAAAACGACGATACAGCGTGAAGCTAAAGAAAAATTTTGATGTTACAATGCCAATACCGTCAAAAAGTTGCGGATTACTATATTAATTATCTTTCTTTTGAGACAATAATTATTACTCTTTACAACTCCTTCCTAATTCTGTTGGTTTAGAAATTCAGATTAGTAAGAAACATAAAATAAAAAATAATAATATTTTAAAAATGTCAAAATAACAGCCAAAACCAACTGTTGACCATTAAATAACAAAACACTATCTGAGCAGTGCACGTTTATCGTTACCGCGCAACATTGAATGTCATTTAAATAAGTTAATTCTTCCAGGTACAGAGAAATGCTAACAGCAGTAGAATCAGTGGCCACGCAAAGTTTACGACTAACGCTAGCGAGGCAACTCGCTGAGGTACTTATGAGGGGGGTTACTGGACAGGTATGGTATATGATTTTGTAACACTTGCTTTTTATATATACATGAAAACGCTCAAAGTACATTTACATGCAATTTTGTAATTAATTTTTTTCCGTTTTCTAACTTTGTCACCTAATAAACTGAAAACTACAACTTATAAGGCATATATACAAAATACCAATAGACGATGGAAACTCAAAATATATTTTTTCAAGCATTTGGTTGCGCACATATGGTATTTATATTTTTTTAAACGGCTCATATCTCAGAAACGGTAACATTTTGAGGACATGCTATATAGAAGGTTAATTTAGTTGGAAGTATCACATGTGTCAGTTTGTCTATCTATATATAATCTACTAAACACTCTGTATATGTCTATGCAATTTTTTCTTTTATAGATTGATAGATACAGGTGAAGTTAATAAAAAAAGCGTGTTCAGAAGAATATTTTCATGTTCTAGGTGTATAGACCGCCCCAAAATGTGCCTGCACCTCCGCAACTACAAGGAACATTAACGAGACGAAGAGAAGAATATGTATCAGAAGGTCCATGGAAACCCAAAAAATATGCTGGACTTAATCAGGTATATATATTGTGTAATTAAATAAAAAACTTAAACCTACCCGTCAGTCTTCCCGTGACCACGGACTACTGCAAATGATATGTACTAACTATACTCTATGAATCTGGCTAAGTAATTTTATTGAAAATTAGCGGGCGCGCGCTTCTTCGCCTGCTTATTTGCACCCTTAGGGGTGAATTTAAAAAAAACCACGAAACACGTGTCCAATAAAATATTTTTAACAATCTCAAGTTAATTTTTTATAAAAATCGGTGGCGATTTAAATGTGTTTCCATATAAACTTTCAACCCCTTATTTGAACCCTTAGGGGTGAATTCTAAAAAACCATGAAATACGTGTTCAATGAAATATTTTTAAGAGTCTGAATTTGAAATTTTATAAAAATCGGTGCCGATTTAAAGTTTTTTCTATACAAACTTTCAACCCCTATTTCATCCCTTCAGGGTATACATTTTTTAAAATCCCTTCTTAGTGGATGTCCAGATTATGAAAATAAACATCTATCCAAATTTTACGTTTCTACGCACAACGGTTACGGCTGTGCGTGCGTCTTACCTCAGTCAGTCAGGTACATGTCCTTTTATATATATAGATAGATTGTGAAAATTCAAGACCTTATTATTTTTTATTTGATTTTAATGAAATACTTATTTTATTGAAAATAATAATTTAATTAATTAATTATTTTAAATTAAATAATTTAATGTTAATTGGTTTAATTTAATTCAAAAGTATAGTTTTGATAGCAAATTACTTTTCAAATTTAGAAGCTAAATTTCACCAATTTCCAAGTGTCCGATTGAGTTGAATTTTGGTATATATCTTTATTACCCGTGACAATGATATCATATAAATTTAGTTATGTTGTTAATGTAATGTGGCAGCCGTAACAAAATGGAAGTGTACATATTTCAAAACAACCAGCCCAATATGAGTATCAAATGAAAAGGGTTAACTTGTAGAATATAATACGGATTAGGTACATATTTTTGTTCAACTAACTCAATATTGGTATCAAATGAAAGGGAGACGGATTTTATTTCATCTTATATGAAATATCGTCTGATGATGCAGCTCGAAGACGGCCATAGGAACTCAGTATTTAAGTGACACAACCCCATCAAACTTGAGTTCGTATGACTCGTCTTAACTTGTACTTCGGTGCTGGATGGTCACCAGGGTCTTATGATGGAGCTGGAAAATGCCCATATGTACTTGGCAATGAAAAGACGCAACTCCATCTAGCTTGGGCTTGTATGATTCGTCATGACGAGGACTTTGGCGCTAGATGGTAACCAGGGTCTGATAACGGAGCTGGAAGATATCGATAAGAACTTGATAATGAAGCGACATAATTCCATCGGATTTGGACTTGTTTGATTCATCTCAACGAGTACTTTGTGAAAACACAATACTAAAAAGTACTTAAATCAAAAGATAAAAACTTAAAAAGTATCTTATAGGATTTCCGCTTTAACCTTTTGAGGTATAGAACCCTAAAAAAGGAACGGCCAGAACTGTAACGAAAACGAAAGCATGTTCCTAATTTTTACCCTGCTGTGTGATATAGCGTGAAGTTGATTTTTTAACGTATTTAATTATAAAACTTGATATTAACGAAGAGGCTGTCCTCTCACCACTTGCGTATGTGCTTAACACATACTCTGCTGGATAGGAGGGTTTTTAAGATATTGTGTTTTTAATATGTTCGTGGTGAAAATCCAAATCGCATTTTGTTTTACCAGAGTGAGGAAATAATTTTGAAATAATGATTTTCCTATATGCTTCCTATTCCCTCCCCTAACATACCCTAACCCTAACATATGCGGTATACAACGTTAAAAAAGGATTAAATATTAATCTCGATATATTTGTTCCTTAGTTCGTCCCCCGCAATGAATATGAAGAAGCAATCCTCTTGTTACTGGTGGGCGAGGCAATGGCGGTGCGCGACGCAGTGCTCTCTCAGAGTGCGGAGTTCGAGGTTGCGCGCGCGCACTCCCTGCGCAACGCCGTCGCTGTCGTGGACCTGTTGGCGCTGCTGGCCGCGAGGTGGGGACAACATCGACTGTTGTTGGAGGTGAGTGTTCTGTGTGTTGCGTGTAATTCGAAGCGACGCGCGCGCATTTTTGATGAAGAGTGATCATGTCACTTATGAGATGACAAATAACCATTTTATTTATAAAGCCTAATAAGTATTTTTATGCTAATTACAATGCATTATTGTATGTAAACATGAAAGTAATAATTCACACTGGCAGACAATACATAATGACGCACAACTCGTTGCAGTCGCTGGAGCGCGCAATGAAGTTCTCGTTCGGCTGCGCGCACATCTGGCGGCAGCGCGCGCTGGCGACGGCGGCGGCGGCGCGCGCGCCCTCGCTGCCGCTCGCGCTGGCGGGCCTGTCCGCGCTGCCCGCCGCCGCGCCGCCGCCGGGTGAGTCATGTCTATCATATATTACGTATATGGAGTACGTGTGGTAGAGTCACGTCGCCCGCAATGGCAACGCGCATAGGCAGACTCGACCGGATCATTACCACCCCCGGCGTTTAAAACCGGCGTGAAGTAGTGGCTTTATGCCACTGCGTTTCGCACCAGGTAATGCCGGGCTTGGCGGCCGGCAACGCACCTGTAGTTCCTCTGGTGGTGCTCGGTGTCGTGGGCGGCGGTGATCACTTATCATCAGGTGACCAGAACGCTCGTTTGCCTTGTCATTTCCATAAAAGAAAAAAAAATATTCATAAACTCATCTTTCATACAGTTACTCACACATACATTGACTACTATAGTACAGTTGACGAGTGGCAGCCATGAATATGGGCGCTCTCAACAAATTATGCACATTCTTTACTGGGGAATAAAATAATCAAAAATAAAAGAAAATATCCTTTAGCATTAAGATTTTAAATTAAGCTGCATTGTCGAAATTGTCGATCGTACTGTAAAAAAAATTTTAAAGAAGCGTACTATAAAAAAGTTATATGCATTTTGACGAAAACGTATAGCTTATCGATGTCGTGACCCACCACACTCAATTTTTAATACGTTTTAACGTAGTGTCCTATCATTAACATATTATTTCCCACCTTAGGTAGCAGCTGCTGGGGCGCGAGCGTACGAGCGACGTGTGCGGCGCGGCGCGGCGCCACGCTGCTGCCGCGCGACGCCGCGCTGCGGCTGGTGGCCGCCGCCACTTGTTATAGGGCTGCTTGGGTGAGATTTGTACTTTTATCATTAATAGTCATTTATCATTGGTAGGCTATTGTTTATTAGTTTTTATTATCATATATTAACAACCTTCAACATCAAATTCTCATAGTCCGCTGCTAGATGGACTAATATTAAATGTAAAACAAATGGTACATAACAGCCAATGCCTTCAGAATACGAAGGAAAATAAGGAACGGAGTGTCTCAACACTTAATTTACCCCGCTATGTGCGCGATACAGCGTGAAGCTAAAAAAAACTAATAAGTAATTCATTGTAAAACTATAATTGTTTTCATTCCCCCGCTTTGTTTGATAGACTCCGTATGTATGCCTTATATATGATTCTGAACTGTGCCTTCTTAATTTTTTTCTTTTTGAACTTTTGCGCATTATTCATTCGGGAAGTAAATAATAAAAAGTAAAAAAAAAATTCACCACGAGTCGTCAACTGTACTCTATGTTATTTACATTAAATAAATTAATTAAATGAAATAGAAAATAAACATAAAATACGAAAATAATAATCAAATTATACTGATAATAAAATACAAAATTTCGCACAGATAGAAGAAGGGCTGGAGTTTGCCCTACAAGCGTTAGCCATCGCGGAGAAGGAAGCGGAGGAGGAAGATGACAGTGAGGAGGGAGAAGCTGCTATAGCATTGTTACCGCGGTGCTACTTGTACTGCGGTATCGGCCACCAGATGACGGAGCAGGTAGTGATGATGTTTCTATTTTTTATATTTTAAAAGTGTTACTATGAACCCGCGCCTGGATACTACCCAAGAGTTCTCACCACTAAGCCATATGTTTTTATCAAATCATATATATTATATTAATTCTTATACTTTTTTTTACTTTTACACTGTATACTATGGGAACCTAGTGTTAAGACACTCCGTTCTCCATTAAAATATTCTGTTTCCGAGTTTATGATGAATTTTTGAGGCGTGTTGAGTGACGGTACTCAACGCCGCTCTTTGCTACGTTGTCAGCGCAAGGAAATAAAAATATTAAATATTTCATTCCATCTTGTGGGATTCACGTTTATAGACGCACGCAAGCAGACGCATGCAAATTAACTTCTTATACGCTTTTTACATTCTTTATACCTTTTTTTAAAGACTACAAGTAAATGCTTAAAGTATGCCCAATTCATTTGAATTATATAGGAAATTATCCTCCAAGATTGGCTGTATTTTTTTAAAATGTACATACAGTTCTTGTCTACAGTTTTTGTCTTCACCACTTCAAATGAAAGCACAGTGTTAACTACTCTATAAAAGCCTAACGGGAGTATCGTATA
>DWLH01002527.1:0-10691 GCA_018249795.1 Heliconius telesiphe telesiphe | reverse complement strand
TAAATCTTTTTTGCCATTCTTTCATCACTCATTCGTTCGACGTGCCCAAACCAGCTGAGCACGTTCTTCTTCATTCTCACCGTGACATCCTTGCTAGTACCTGCCATTCTGTGTACCTCTTCATTGCAAATTCTATCAGCTAACCTGACTCCGCATATCCTACGAAGAGATCGCATCTCCACGGCATTCATCTGTCTTTCATTCTTCTTCTCCACGTTTCGCGGCCGTATAACAGTGTCGGTACCAATACTGCATAGACGGTCAAACGCGCAGCTGTGCTGTCGTTTCGCCGTCGCTCATCAATGCAGCTAAGGCTCCGTTAACCCTGTTACCGGCAGCAATACGCCTTTCCACATCTATCTCGTATCTGCTATATATACTTCCCAAATATACTATTTCATTCACTTGTTCTAATATCTTACCATTTCTTCATCTCTTTCGAAAACTGAAAAAACTAACATTTTTGACAGACAAATCGCACAGACAAAAAAATAACATCGTTTTAGGTTATATTACATTGGTAAATGTTCCAATAATGAGTTTTCTGATAGATGTTATTTATATGTATATACCAGGTCTGTGCAGCATCTCAAGGATGTATGAACAACTTAACTCTAGGAGAGGCGAATTGGGGTTATTATGAAACAGTAGCCGGTGGTAGTGGTGCTGTAAGTAGTACTATAATAGTTTTATAATAATTTTAGGTTTATATTGAAAGGAATATATTTTTAATTTTAAGGCTTAACAAAGTGAAATGATTTCTTAAAACTTTTACGTAGCTGTTTAATTTTTCCTGAATGAAATAAATTAAAAGATCATAGGTATATCATTTCAATTATACATTAAAAGGCATGTTTTTATTTTGAATAAAATACAACTTTAGGCTTCCTTCATACAAAATTACAAAATAGTGTTTTCCATAATAAAATGAGCAAAAAAAATAATGTTGCATGATTGTTGTTCATCAAAATTAGTTTGAGATACATTTCTAAGTTACTTCCCCCATTTGATATCTCGAAACTCTCAATTTTATTTGATTTCTATTCTGGCATCAATCAACCAAAAAGCTCGATAAATATAAATATCAGGATCCTAAAAATATTTAATATATATATATATTTGTCCATTTATTCCAGGGCCCCGGCTATAGCGGGGCAGGAGGTGTACACACACACATGACCAACACTCGTATAACTGATATTGAAATAGTTGAGACGAGATACCCATTGCTGGTTACCAAGTTCAGTTTGAGAGATGGATCTGGTGGAAAGGGTAAGGCATTTATAATTTAAATAGAATTTAGGGAAAAAATGCTTCATAGGGGCTTCTGGCAACGCTTTATATAGATCTTTTCATCACAAAACTCTCTTATGCATTCACAAGACTTAGTGTTAAAATATACGCAAAAAAATATAATTACCTTATTTCTTTTTTAATACAATAGCATGAGTGACTGCATGAGTCTATACAATCAGACCATAGTAAATGAAAATGTCAAGAATAAGAAATAAATAAAAATGATTTTACTATTTAAGATTTTCAAAACAATTTTCTATTTTTCTATTTTTTCTAAAAAAAAATAAAGGTCAATGGAATGGCGGCGACGGCATTGAAAGAGAATTAGTGTTTAGAAGATCAGTACAGCTCTCTGTTCTGACTGAGAGAAGATCTTTCCAGCCCTATGGGATGAACGGTAATATTAAATTCTTTATCTAAGTAGACATTTTGTGACCATGATTTACTTTAAATTTGAAAGCATATGAAAATTATTGTTGATTATTTGAAAAGATAGAAAAGAAAGATTAGAAAGATAAAAGATGAATATACGCGATTGGTCGTTTTATAATAGTGTTATTTTAAATGTGTTGAAATTGCACGAAATTGACATCATAAAAAAAACATTAAAACATGAAATATTTAATATTTTTATTTCTTCACTCTGGTAACGAGACAAAGAGCGGCGTTGAGTTAAGAGTTCGACTGAAAGTGGGGAACTTTCCGTTCCCCACTTTAATTACTATCTAAATTAAACCTGTCTTAATATTAGGTTCCCAGGTAATAAAGATTCACATATATAAATAAAAACATCGATTACACTAATAAAATCACTAATCACTTAAATTTGGCTATTTCATTTAAAATAATATTAATATAATGTCCTTTAAATACCTTAAAGGCGGTGAACCAGGAGAAAGAGGACTCAACCTGCTTCAACGTGCTGACGGTAGATTGATCAATCTTGGAGGAAAGGCATCTGTTGAAGCTAAGCCAGGGGTAATGCTATCAATAATAATAATAAATATAATTTATTGCACAAAAAAATACATATCTTAGTATTCTGGTTAGATAAAACATGGCGAGCGTAGCGATCACCACTGGCATTTATTATTAAGTGAATTTGATCAATAAAAATAAATAAAAGTATAATAAAATATAAATAAAAATATATATATAGTAAAAATAACATTTAAATCGAGAAAGAAGAAAGAAGACTAACCAAATTATTTTATAGTTTAGTTTGCACAATGAGGTTCTATAATTAACAATTATAAGTAAAATTTTAACCCTAAACCAATATTTTTTTTTACTGTTTAAGCTTTATAGTAGTAGGTATAGATATTGTTTTTAGTTATTCGCCAGGATTTACATATTGCCTGTTGCGTGGTGGAGTTCAACACCGCGTTATGTCTAACCAGAGCGAGAAAATTCAATACTCCAAGTTAGGGATTGAAATTCACAAAGCGTTTTATTGTCCAGTTCAGCTCTTTACACGCTGTAGCAATACGCCACGAGTCTTTAATATTTTAATTATTAAATATAATAGTTATATTGTTATCTTTTCCAGGATAAATACATGATGAATTCACCAAGTGGAGGTGGCTATGGCCGTCCAGACACAAAACAAACAAACGTACAAACAAATGAAACATATAGTGAATTTCTGGAACGAGGCAGCGTTTTTGAGTATAGAAGTGCACAAGAATCTGTTTAATTTGTTTTTTTTTTGTTTCTTAAAATACTCTATATACTTTTATTATACAAAAGGAATAGATTTTACATTTTAAAATATAAATTGTTATTTTGAATACATTTAAAAGTAGGTGGCGGTGGCTAGGGCTCCAGATAGAGGAACCTCCTCACAATACTTGCCTTCTCAAGTAAAATTGCCTTCCGCATCTGGTTCTTGATCCAATAGCTAAGCGATAACCTCTTAAGATGTTGGTCGAGGCTCTTCGCTATTAAACCGTTAACTGAAACCACTATCGGCACAATGATAGTCACATTAACATCCCACATGGCGGTTATCTCTAGGCTAGGTACAAATATTTAAATATTTTTTTCTTTTTCGGCCTTCACGAGATTGTCATCATGTGGGATAGTAACGTCAACAATCACTGCGCGGCGCGTCACTCGGTCTTCTAGTACTATAGCAGGTCTATTGGCAACAATATATCTGTCAGTAATAATAGACCGATCCCAGTAGAGCACAGCACAGCTATTTTCAAGAACAGTTTGTACCTACTTAATTGTGTCTATGTATAAACTCACCATTAGCAAGATGAGAACTACCAGAGACAATATGTCTGAAGGACTCCCCAGGTCGATAACACGTCCGACGATAGTGCCATCTTTCATAATATGTCTGGTAGTTCCTAGTCTTGATAACTCCATAATTTCACATACAAAACCTATAGTTTCCTCGATTTGTAACCAAGATAAGGAAGAAGCAGTATCCACGTACGGCCCCCCTAGGGCTGTATGTAATCTACTATGCAGCTCCTTGCTCTTCCACACAGCCATGCGATGAGAAGAAGTAAGTACTACAGGCCTACGCCAGTTCTCTTTGCCCAAGGAGAGAGGAGTAAAGCTTTTGTCAACTGTTACCATCTTTATGCATATCCACGTCAATCTTGAAAAAATATTCTCTAAGACTGCCTCGTGGTTATGGAGACCGCTCTTGACCTCCACACTTACGCGGGATATACAGTCTGTGTCCATCTTACAATGATAAAAGTATAGGCTAGAAGCGGCAAAATCCAACCGTTAATAGCACTAACGTTATTGCCATCAGATAGAAGGCTGCCGAGCACTTTTTACACCACCAAAGAAACCAAAGAAGTGCACCTTGACCTATTGCTTTATGGTCTGTTCATCAATACCCAAAGTTAAAGGCACATTTATCAACGCCAAATTCCATCCTTATATCACTACTAAAACTTTGAGTAACCGTTAGTAGCCGCATAAGATCTGGTCGTTTTGGCGCAAATAATTTTAGATCATCCGTGTCCAGCAAGTGAGATACGGATTTTAAATTTGTATATGACCCTCGGTCGACGATACCTGTCTTGAAACTAATTAGCTTTTCAGTATCGTACTGCCATGCTGGTATTGTATGTTTTGATACGTTAGCGCCCCCTTTATTTGGGAACTGTACCAGCAACAGCACCACAATATAATACTGAATACGTTTCGTTACAATTGTTAAAATGACTCGGTATATATTGATCTAGAATCTACACCAGTGCTGTTACGTCTGTGCGTAGGCAAACGAGATAATTTTGGTCTGAGATTTATGGGTATAGAACATAGCATCTTTCAAGTTTCTCCTTAAACGTTTATCATCCTGAGCGATTGTTGTACTAGGGTACAACAATGGGTATTATTATTATAATATATAACTTATTATTTTTGCTTATATGATAAAATGTATGTTAGCATTTAAATTAGTGTTTAACTTTATTTTTTTGAAATTTTGTGTATTTTTTTTCTGCTTTTTATGTATTGTATTGTTCTATGTATTTCATGTCTTTACACAGTCTGTTTGGTTAAGGAATAGTTATTTTTCACAATTCTTATTCTAAACATACCTTTTTTAGCTATGTTATTTTTATAATTGTTTTACTGTTTTGCTATGTATTTACTGTATTCATATTTTATTTACAAATGCTATGTTTTAAAAGTAACGTGTTAATAATATAAAAGAAAAAGTTTTACAAAGAAGCGAGTTCGAATCCTGCTGAGCCATTTTTAAACATTGAATTTTTGATCTTTGTTTTACTTTTTCAATAGTTTCTATTTTTTATTCTTTTAAATATGATTTTTAACTTATAATGAAATAAGCACAAAGTGTAAGTACAATAATATAGTCTAGTCTCAAATGTTCACAAAATCTAACTGATATAATTTAATAGGTGATGGTGTTCTTTCTATAGCTTTAAAGATTAAGTACAATAAAATATATTACATATATATTATTCTAATATATATTATATACATTTGTTATATTGTAAAATAAGTTTTAGAAATATATTTTTTAATCATTAATAATCATTACTTTTATTATATTATATTGTTTATTATTGTTATATGTTAAAATAAATGTTTTATCAGTTAATATGTCTTTTCTTTATCCTTGTGATGTACACAAAGTATAGGCGCCATTGTATTTGATGATCACTTTGAAGGAATATTCATATAAAAAAATCGATGTGAGTCTAATCAGTTGCACGAAATACGGTGTTGAGTTCTGCAACTTAGTATGTAATATGAAGTAAAAATAAAGTGAAATATTATATAACAAATTAAGCCATGTTAGATGTGGATGAATAAAACTACGTTTAAATTATACCAATACTATAACCATATATTGCAATAGTATTCAAATTTTTTTAAACATTTTTAAAGTGTTATTCCACACTTAGGAAAGAAAAATACTTATTTAGAAAACGTATAAAAATTTTAACGTAGCGAGACTCGAACCCGCGCCTCCTGGAATGAATTTTGAATAAGTAGTATTCAAAATTCATTGTATATATATTTAACTCAATATTTTTTTTTACAACTCACTTATTCAATATTAGTACATATTTAACATGAAAAGGCACATCTAACGTAAGCAAATAAATTAAATATATATAAATATAATATTTAGTAAAACAATAGGTTGTTTCAATTTTTTTATTTTGATTTTGATTAAAATCTATCTTCATTTTTCAAATTTGTATAGTAGTCTATAGTCTATATAGGGCAGAGTTTAATTAAGCTATATAATGGGTAATTGGTTTTATAACTATCAGTCTGGTATCTTAATCTTGTTATAAACATATATTACACAAAGTATAATAATATTAAGGTAATCATTTAATATCCTAGAATGTAATTATTTACGAAAGTGTTACATACAATTAATTCAGATTTATAGAGCAGCAGTTGGTAAGGTTAGAATTTTGCTAAAACATTAGAGTAAACACGACGTTTGTAGGTTCAATATAAGCAATATTTCGTTGCCATTTGAGAATGATTTGAAAATAATTAATTTCGAATTGCGCGAAAAAGAAGGGTGTTGTTGATTTCGGGCACTTATCACATATTATCTCGATGATAAGGCGGCGCATAGTGATTCTGTTCCCTAGCCTTCTCTCTATCTCCTTATTAATTTACATTCTGGTCTCCAGTCGCAGCTAACGCCTGTCTATTTGCTTATGTCCAAAAACTATGTAATTCTAGTAATATGGACACTGCAGTATTATCCATCCAATCCATGACCAATTCTAACAAAACCAGATTGTAAATGCAATGGTTAAGGGCTCATATCGCCATGTCTTACTTCTTAACACGCTATATAGCGAGAACTGCGCGACACGCAGGGAACGGAATATCTCAACGCTAGGTTCCCTCTGCCTACCGTGCTATACGGGTAAAAGCTGAAAGCTTTTTTATCATTTTAAATGAATATCGACTTTCTTGTCAAATTTCATATGTCAGGCGTGATCTCCGGCCGCAGCCAACGCCTCCCTATTCTCATATGCCCAAAACCCGTGTAACTCCAATAATATGGACACCGCGGTATGTCCGTGACCACTCCTAACTAAATCTTGTAACGTTATACGGGAAGGGTGTTCAGGTCGAATCATGTCGAATATTTCATCTTTCACGTCGTCGAAGTTGACCGGTTCGGCGCCGTGGGCTATCATTTGTTCTTGTATTGCCTGTAACAAATAACATATTTAAAAAAGAACTGCTTTTTATATTGCAAGACTTTAATAGTATTAATAGGGTTGGGCTATCGTAGATGTATTAAGGATATTTTATTCTTTTCTCGGCAGGGAGGTAGAGGGTCAGGCCTAGGAACTTAGTGCAAGACACTCCTAGGAAATTAAAATATTAAATATTTAATTTCCTCAAGTGGGAATCGATCTCACAACATGTCGTGTTTAAAATCGCACACTTGTACCCTACGCGACGACTGGCCACCTGTTTTCTAATTAGCAATAAATTGATTAAATGATCATAAATATTCTTTTGTTATTAAAAAAAATATCCTTTCCTTCAGCATTTGCAGGAAGTAAGTACGTGTTGTTGTATTTAATCTTCTTAACAAGAACAACAATAACTAATGCTGTCTCATGACTGACAGACAACTGTATGGATTTACTTATAGCAGGATATGTATTTCAGCAATACAAAAACACTAAGGTAAGGAAGCTAGGCTAGTTTTAAATGATAATAACGAATATGTAATAATCAAAGTATCAATGAGAATTGCAAGAAAAAAAATAAGAAAGGCCAAAAAAGTAACAAAGTTATTAGTTATTAGTCGTAGAATTCCACATACCTTAAAGAAATAATTCAACGTGAAAGCATCTAGATACCCTTGCGAGTTGATATCGAGCACTCTGAAGAGGTAGGCGAGCGCGGCCGGCTGCCTCCTGTTCTCGAGCGCCAGCACCAGGTCCAAGTACGTCTTGTAGTCCATCTCGCCGTCGTACGTGAGGCACTGCTGGAACACGCGCTGGAGGAACGCACGCGTCAGTGTGCCTGAACCATAGCTGGAATTATCAATATTTAATATAGGTTCTTCTATAAAATACATTTTAAAGAAGATTTTATTAGGTCTAACTGTAACAACTATGTAATAAAGTATAAGAATCTGAATTTGAACCACTTATAATGATTTTATCCTCAAAAAAATTGGCAGTTATATTTAGCTTAGGTAGCCGGCCCTATTACATATACAACAATATCTATTGATTACGTATAGTGCATTGCTAGTACTGATTAGCACACATGCACTCAAAATACCCAACACCTCATACCTCAGATACCAACACTCGTAAGTCTAAGTGGGGTCAATAACTCTAACATAAGCTGATACCGAAAAATATAGTTTCTTACTACCTGAAGATAGAACTATGTAGAATATTCTAGAAGTTAAAAAGGAACTTACCCAGCTAACTCAGTAATGCTCAACATTCCATTATGATCTCTATCCAAGTTCAAGTACTGTCCGTATACACGTAAAGCTGAAGCAGCACTGAACCAGTTCTGTTCTTGTAATTCCATTGGCAGGTCTTCCTCACGTAACTTAAATAAACAAAACATATTAAATAATTATAAACATTTATGAAAATATTTAAAACATTTTTAAGGTGTTAATCCACACTTAGGAAAGTAAAATACTTTTTTTTTTATGGATAATGCAAGGCAAACGAGCGTGCGGGTCACCTGATGGTAAGTGATCACCGCCGCCCACGACACCGTGCAACACCAGAGGAGCTACAGGTGCGTTGCCTGCCGACAAGGTGTGTTGGGCGCCGGAGCCCGGCATTGCCTGATACGAAACGCAGTGGCATAAAGCCACTACTTCACGCCGGTTTTAAATGCCGGGGGTGGTAATGATCCGGTCGAGTCTGCCCATGCGTGTTGCCATTGCTGGCGACGTGACGCTACCACACGTACTTTAGTCACCTCTTACGACACCACCAGTACCAGGATGATCCTGTTCTAGGCCGGGATCACACGGCATTTAGGAAACGTATAAAAATTTTAACGTAGCGGGAGGTGAAACCGCGACCAGATGCTCTGACCACTAAGCTAGAACGAAGTCAATTTTTTATACGTTTTCCAAATAAGTATTTATGAAAATGTTTGATTTCTTATTAACAAATCAATTTGTTATTATTTAACAATAAGATTACTTCAGAAATATATGACAGATTATTATTTACAAAAAAATCTTAGAAAACAAATGATAAAACAAGATAATTCAAATAAGAGTAAGACATCCCTAAGGGAAAAAGTGTTATAATAAATTAAATACATATATTTATCTCTTTCTTACCACATCCAAGAAAGAGGTGGACAGCACTTCTTTAAGCATAAGTTGCCCTAAAATTAGAGAGTCTAGAAAGAAAAGGATTTTTTCCTCAAGTGTGATATATAGTTTTTCTTTAACTCTTATCAAATCCTTTACAAATAATGTGGGATGTCCTATCCCACTATTCAATTATAATACACATTATAAATATATCTATCTCCTTCCCACCTCAAGCAAATCATCCAAGAAAGAGCAGGACAGCACATCTCTAATTCTAACCCGTCCCACTCTTAGAGGGTCCAGGAAGAAAAGGAACTTTCTTGCCGCAGTGCATACATAGAAGGAGGTAAATGACGAATCCAGCCCATCAAGTGCTGCTAATGATGGTACTAATTCAGCTATGTAGCTTTCTAGGTCCTGTGGATATTGTAAAAACTAGTTTGCGACGTGTGGAATTTGTTGATTTGTTACTTTGTAAAATCATTCATTTATACAGGAATGCTAATGCTAAAAATAAGTTTAACAAACGTTAAACTTATTTTTGGCATAATAAGGATTATGATGTATCTCCATGAGGTTTTTTAGTATTATGTTATACATTGTATATAATAATGTAGGCAGTAGGATCTTAGTGTTAAGACACTCCATTACCCTCTGTTAAATGCATACTGAGTGGAGACCAAACACTGCATTTTTTCTTGTTATCAGAGAAGAAATTAAAAATAAATAATTTTCCTGGGGTAGAAGTAAACCTACAGCAGTGTACTACAATAATCTCTAAAAGAATATATATTTTATAATTATCATATTAAAATATATGTATACATAATATTAAAAAATATTAATGTCGCACTCACATGTTCAGTAAGATAACCTTGTCCAGTAACATCGTACAATGACAATCCTATCCTAGTTTGCTGCAACCAAACTCTACGCATTACATAGTTAAACAATGATACACCTCTAACTCGACCAACTCCACCTTCTGCTGCTTGGAGACGACCAAATACCTCTGCTGTGAAATATGGACTGAAATATGATGATGATATAGATAGTTTCTAGCAAAATTATTGGATGAAATAAGATAAACTTTTTATGCAGCTTTATGCTATATCCGATAGATAGCAGGATAGGCAGTGTTACAACAATTTACTCTTATTACACCACTTCAGTTCCTCACTTTCTGCCAAATTCACAAACATTATATGCGATCCAGGATAACCATTTACAAAGAAATTTCTGTATTATTTAATGAACATATAATATGTTTTATTAAAATGTGAATAATAACATTTTAAACATACATTTGAATTTAATTTGTAAATTTAAAAAATATACTATTAAAAATAACTTAATAAATAGTAGTAATAATTCTCTAGTTGTCATTTTCCAAATTCGGGCAGAGAGCAGAGAATGGAATATTTCAACACTCGGTTTCTGCCTACATTGCTATATTTAGCTGACAATAAGTAACAATTGAAATTTTATTTACTTATATTTTGGTCCAGCTTCTTCCCTAATTTTTTTAAACTGCAAATAATCAATAGTAAGTTCGTCACTATTGGCCATACTGTAACTTCCATTGGACTTTTCA